>JBBPBX010002575.1:44485-85061 GCA_038048925.1 Garcialebias charrua
ATATATATATACATACATATATATATATATACATACATATATGTGTGTGTGTGTGTGTGTGTGTGTACTGTACATGCTTTATAATGTATATAACAGTATAACAGTACAAGTGTTCAGAATAATCCTCACAGGACAAACGTCAACCTTCAGTGAGGTTGAGGTTTTTGAATACTTGCTATTTGTGTTTGCAAATTCCAGATTTCTGTCGGTAAATTTAATCAGTGAGACACATTGGTGCTGCTTTATTTCATCTGTACAAATATTTTTTTGCAAAAGGACAAGAAGGTTTATTAGTTTCGTGGAAACACTAGCTCCATATTGCGTTCATGGCAAAAAGCAGGAAATTTGACCCTAAATACCTCATTGTTGCACCCACTGAAGACAAACTTTTTCACAGAAGACACATCCTTTTAAATGTCGTAGTGATTTTATCGTTTTCCAGATGGACGTCATCATGGTTGTCCTAGCCTTTATTAGCGGTCAGTCTCATTGTGGCTCGATGACTAGACTTCCACAGTGAGATTCCATTCTTTTGCTGTAAACATTGTTGTATCCTGTTGGATATAGCTGGGTGAACAGGCCTGTGAATACAAAGCCAACTACACTATTCCAGATATTTTTCAAAGTATTTTACCCCTGTGTTTATAGAAAAACTCTACTGTCTAATACTTTGTACAAACACTGAAATTCCCATGAAAAGTGTCCTGTGGATACTAGTGGAATTCTCTGCATTCAAACATTGTACTGTACTAACATGCTCAGCAACAGATGTTGGACAGTATATGTGGGTGACTGAATTACTAAAATCAGCCATATTGTTTTTTGAACTTTGAAGGAGTGTTCTAGTTAATTTTATTCATTTAAAACTCAGAAATTCCAAATTTGAGGACAAATAAATTGCACCATTAGTTTGGCTAAAATTCATCCCTAGATGTAAACTGGGCGGCTCAGTAGGCAGATCTGTCGCCTCTCAGCAAGAAGGTTTGTCGGATCGAATCCTGACCAGGGGCCTTTCTGGAGTCTGCATGTTCTCTCTGTGCATGTGTTGGTTTTCTCTGGGTACTTCGGTTTCCTCCCACAGACCAAAAACATGCATGTTAGACTTACTGGTAGGGGCTGTCCCTAGGTGAGAGAGAAAGAGAGAGAGAATTT
This sequence comes from Garcialebias charrua, assembly GCA_038048925.1. NCBI lineage: Eukaryota > Metazoa > Chordata > Actinopteri > Cyprinodontiformes > Rivulidae > Garcialebias > Garcialebias charrua. Next base: position 45,638 of record JBBPBX010002575.1, read on the forward strand.
GTTGTTCCATTTGTCTCTATGTGTCTCTGTGATGGACTGGAAACCTGTCCAGGGTGCCCCCCGCCTCTCGCACAGTGACTGCTGGATATGGGCACCAGTGACCCCCGCAACACAAAAAGGAAGAAGCAGGTAAAGATAATGGATGGATGGATGTTTTAAACAATTTTTCTTTGACAGAGTTCACTTTTATTTTATTTTATTTTTTAAACTTTTTTTAGCACAAAATCAAAATATAATGTCAACAGGATTGTGAAAAAACCAAACAAACATAGAAACATAGTTGATGTTTGAGTTTCTAGAGCATAAAGTCACTGTGGACATCAGGGTTTCTAGACACGGTACTGTCACTTTAAAACAATCGTGTTTTAACCCAAATTGTGGTATGTGGTCTCTCTTGTAAATGAGTCCCCAAGACTCAATGGCATTAACCTGTCTAAATAAAGTTGAATGAATGTGTACCGTATTTTCCGCCTGAAAAGTTGCACCTTTCTATAAGTCGCTCTGTCCAATTATTGGCAATAAATTGGAAAAATCCATAAACTTGTCACACCTTTATTTAAGTCGCATCTATTATGCGTCATCGCGACGCGTCAGCGCATCATTTGCCCTGCTGAAAATGGCGGCCACAGAAGCGAGCGAGCACGGAAGGACTTTTAACAAGATTAACACGGTAAAAACAATTATTTGTCTGCTGAGAATTATTGCAAAGATGTGTTCCGCAATAAATTCATGTAATGGTCAAATCTGCTGGATTTAAATTGTTTCGCTTTGACGTCTTCCAAACAGTTGCGCGCTGCGAAAATGAATTAGAAATAAATCGAATTTGAGCTCAAACAACTCCAACAGTTTGTAAATGGCGAGGCGAGCAGGTCGGATCACAGCTGACCCTTCTCACCCTGCATACGGTCTGTTCGAACCACTCCCCTCAGGCAGGAGGCTTCGGTCAATTGGGACCAGAACCTCCCGCCATAAAAACAGTTTCTTCCCCTCTGCTGTCAGACTTTTGAACACTCATAACCATGTTACCTCATAACTTGCCTTGGTCGCTGTATTTTGTATTTTGATTGGGAATCACTGTATCACTGTATTTTGATTGCACCACTCTAATTGCGCTGTTTCTTAGTAGGTTTTGTTCACTGAATATTGTATTGATGTTTTATGGTTTATGTTTTTTTTTATGTTTTATGTTTCTATATTTTATGCACCGTTATGCCGAAGCAAATTCCTAGTCTGTGAATCCTGTTCATTGACAATGGCAATAATAAACTGAATCTGAATCTGAATCTGAAATGACCACCAAGTAATTACTGTACTTTCTGTAAGTTTATAGAAAATCTGCCATGTGGTTTATGAGCTATTTTGGTAAATAGTAGCTGGAAAAAAAAACAAAGCTAGCCACAACACATTTATGCTCATAAAACATCGAATTTTATCTCAAACAATTCCAACAGCTAACAGTTTGTAAATGACCACCAAGTAATTACTTTATGTAAGTTTACAGAAAATCTGTCCTGTAGTTCATGAGTTATTTAGATAAATAGTAACCGTTTTTGCTAACAAACACTAAGCTAACAGTAGTTCATACCTCCAGAGCAGGAGGCCGGGCAGCGACAGAGTCAGTCCGACCAGAGGAGGCTGCCTTCGGACACATGAGGTGGGAACGGTTGTCTACCCTAGCGGACAAAAGTGGTACTGCACCATTTTTTTGCCAAAATGAAAAACGGTCATATCTGAGCCAAAAATTGGTCTAAAAATATGGGAAAAAATTCATAAACAAGTCTCACCCCTCTATAAGTCGCAGGGCATGCAAATTAGGCAAAAAGATGTGACTTATAGACCGTAAAATATGGTAAACATTTTCAGTAGTGGTGGTGATGGTGGTGGTGTTGGGGTATATAATTGTAGACAGGCAATCATATATGTACGTATGTCTTAGACGATGTGCGATGGAAGGGAGGAAAGTTGCATGCTTGGCATGAAAGTAAATTTTCTGATGATAGTGAATGTTTGAAGAGTGAATGAATAACAAGTGATATGTTGATGACCCCTGTCGCTGAGGGATTTGAAAAGTGAATGCTTGTAGTTTTTGAGAGGAGTGTTTCTCTAGATTGAAATAGAACAGGGAATGCACATACAGTAGTAGTATTCAAGTGGGAAAGAATTACACTGTGTATAGTAGAAGTTTAATATGATTAACAAAATTATTAAAACTTTTTCACGATATTCAAATGTTGTTGTTGTTGTTGTTGTTGCACCACAATACATATGGATGTGTAAGAGTCTGAATGTGTTCGAAGACTTGTAATCCCACCAACATGTTCTGCCAGAGCACAGCTCACAGATTTCTCAACTGCCACGCAAAACTGTTGCACCGCTGCTGTAAGATACTCGTGAAGAGAAATCTGTGTGACGACTGAGCGGCAAGCGCAACTGCAGAAATGTTGCCAGACGTGTCCACATTGTTTATGTAAACTCTTGACACAGAGTACAGGTTACAAAGGTGCTGTAGACGCAATTTTAGTGGGACTGCCACAGAAAATTAGCATTTTTTTCCTTGACATTTTGAGTCTCCAGCTTATATTCAACTATACCAGAGATTAGAGATACGTCCTTTAATGTGCTGGAGACAAATGGGGGAAATTGTGATACACATTGGATCCATCCATCCATACACTCATCCATCCATCCATCCATCCATTATCAGTTCCTGCTTCTTCCTTTTCAAGTCACGGGGGTCACTGGTGCCCATATGCGAGAGGTGGGGGACCCTGGACAGGTGTCCAGTCCATCACAGGGACACAAAGACAAATGAGACAAACAACCATTCACTCTCTCACTCTCACCTAGCGACTGTTTAGTTACATATCAGTCTAACGTGCATGTTTTTGGTCTGTGGGAGGAAACTGGAGCACCCGGAGCATGGGCGTAGCCAGGATTTTATGAGGGGCGGTTCATTTAAATAAAAAGTGGACCTGGTAAGTGCAACACACCTCGGTGGTTCACTGCAGCGTGTCGGGTTGCCACTCCAAACTTTCTCTCGACTCGGGTTCGACCCTCACTTGGTTGAACTCGAATCGTCGAAGTTGGCAATATTTCAACTTATTTTACGTTTGTCTTTTATTGGATTTTAAAAAAAGGAGTTTGTGTTAACCACAGGCATATTAAGTCTATGATGTTAACCGGTTCGACATTAGCGGCGTCTCCATACCTTCTCTTTCCACCTCTCTTAACACAGAACTTGTGTTGTGCGGGAGTTGTAGGCGGGACTTCATAGGCACAAGGAGTGCACGCACAAAGTGGGCGGTTCGTTCGAACCCCCCGAACCCCCCCTGGCTACGCGCATGCGGAGAAAACCCACACGTGCACAGAGAGAACATGCAAACTCCACCCAGATATGTCCCCAGCTGGGATTTGAACTGGCAACCTTCTCACTGAGAAGCAGAAGCTCTACTAACTGAGCCACTGTTTCACCCACATTGGATCTAAACTGAAAAATATTTTTTTTGTCACAAAGTAATTTGCAATGAGTGCACCTGGACTGGTAGTTTCTCCACAAACAAAATGTTTGTTGCGTCCAACTAAATCTGGCCAATTTAAACCAGCATTTGTGTAATGGCTCTCTGTGATTGGCACGTTGTGCTCTTTAGTCGTCTGTCCAGCTGGCACACACTACAAGCTGGCTCTACAGACCAGGGTGGAGTCAAACTGCAGAGCTGCCCGTCTGTCTGAGAGGCTTAGCTCTGCAAAAACACAAGGTGCAAACTTCTGTTGGTACAAAAACAATTGTATCTTTAAGAAACGTGTCAAAAACAACAGCATGAAAATGCATCATAAAGGTTCACTGTCATGATCTGAAGTAATTTCAAAATTAGCCCAAGCCTTTTGGGATGCTTTAAGAAGTTTTATTTAAAGAGGAAGTTCCTGCTGGCTTGCTCTGCGATCTCCCTCGCTGTGTTTTTACTCGACTCTACATTTTGTCAGTGAGTCAGAGGCTGTGTGAGTGTCTTCTACTGCCTCGGCAGATTATACGTCTTCTAACAGACTGTTATTATTGACCATGGTTATTTAATTAATATTTTACTTAAACAATGTCTTCTTGAAATAATGCATATCACTTGTTTCATTGCATGACAAAGTTTGAAACAAACATGTTCTGGAGTATGCGAAGGGAATGACTCTCTGCTATTACCGCACCAAGTCTTAGCTCCATAATACTGAGAATGTTATAAACAGTTTTGTGTTTGCTATTAGCTGTGGCAGCCGTGTTGAATCAGGTTGACAACAAAAATGAATCATTTGTAGATACACCTGATGATTACTTTCAAGTTTAAGTTCAAGGGTCTTTACTGTCATTCGAAACACATGTGGTAGATGAGGTGGAACGAAATTGTGTACTCATTGTCCCAGTTATATCCAACAATAGCAAAAATATAAAGTATAAAAAGAAACAGTATATAAGGATATAATATATACACGGATGTATATGCTAAATGAACGCTAAACGATATGCTAAATACTAAAAATGTAAAACAGTATGGTATACTAAACAGCAGCCCGAACATGAGTCCGTAGTGAGCAGATGGGTATGAATGAATACAGCAGCATGAGATAATCAGCAGCACAGATAAGTCACATAACACCATTTATAGTGGTATTACAGTGATTTTTTTTTCCTTACCGTGATTATCCTGGTTAGAGATTCATGGGTCCAACAGCCTCAGGGTAGAAGCTGTTCCTCAGTCTAGTGGTTCTACACTTAATGCTCCTCAACCTCCTTCCTGAGGGGAGCAGGGCAAAAAGTGTGTGTGCTGTGGTGAGTGGGGTCCTTCATGATGCAGGTGGCCCTCTTCCTGCATCTGGAGGTGTAAATGTCTGTGATACAGTTTTGGATCAATATTTGTACATTTTACTGAGTTATAGCCATTTTTCCATTTATACGATGTGATGGCTATTTTGAATCAGGTGGGCTGATGTTAAAGGTCCACTGACGTGATTTTTTTACTATTCATCAAATTGCTCAAAATATATATCTTTTATCATTTAAATATGTTCATTTTTGCAAACAATGATAAATCTCTTAAATTTTGCTTTAAAAGTGATTTTGAACTTCAAGCCGTGTTTAATCATGGGAAATCCAATTACACACGAACGCACCATCTGTGACGTAGTATGAGGCAGAGCTCTGGGCTTGTCACAGAGTCAGAGTCAGAGAGTTTTATTGTCATTTGCACCACATGTGGTACATGTGATGAAAACAATATTATGTACACAGGGTCCCAGTTACATCAAACAACATGCAAGAGAAAAACAGTAATAACATCTAGGATTAACTAAGAAAAACATCAACTAGTAATACACTAAGCCCTAATGTAGTAGAAAAACATCATTATAAACAGCAGCACGAACACGAGTCTGTATGAGCAGATGGTCACAGATGAACAGTGCGCAGGTATGAGCAGCTCCACATGAAGGAAGTCTGATACAGCATCAGACCTAAATTAGATCCTGTTGTTTCTTGTTCCATCACCCAAACTATTTTCTGCGTCCCAAAATGAAGACAAATAGTTCAAATCTTCACATAGATTGATAATAATAATAATAAGACTTTATTTATAGAGCCCTTTAAAACAACCACAGCTGCAACAAAGTGCTGTACATAAAATCAAGAACATTTAAACACATAAAAATAAAACAGTTGTTAAAACATTAAGATCAATAAAAACAATAAAAACAGTGCAGATAAATTCGTCTGGTTTTAAATTGTCCGCTAAAGAGACCAGAGCCCTCTGCCTCATACTACGTCACAGATGGTGCGTTCGTGTGTAATCGGATTTCCCATGATTAAACACGGCTTGAAGTTCAAAATCACTTTTAAAGCAAAATTAAAGTGATTTATCATTTTGTTTGCAAAAACAAACATATGTAAATGATAAAATATATATATTTTTGAGCAATTTTATGAATAGTAAAAAAAATCATGTCAGTGGACCTTTAATGAGTAGCAGCTGTGCATGCAGTGATTTCTAAAAGTTTCAATAAAATTTGTGCAGTGGGTCAGAATATATATATATATATANGACACACGTTTCCGATCATTTTTATGCACTCATAAGCAGTTTTTAGATGAAAAACGAGTGTTCGTAGTCGCGCTAGCAAAACCGTTCCAATTTACGAGCGAAATTCCGGATTTACGAGAAGCGTGGCGGCCGTTCCAAATTACGAGATTTCCGGTTTACGAGCGCCTCGTTGTAACGGAACTCGCTCGTAAATCGGGGACTACCTGTACAGGGAACCCTCAACTTACGAACAAGTTCCGGACCTACGGACCGTTCGTAGGTCGAAATGCCGTATGTCGGAACCGATAGCATGTGCGTTCGTAAGTCCGGATTTCGTCTGTAAGTCGAAACTCAGAGCACATGGTCGAGCACATGGCCGTTCGTAAGTCCGGATTTCGTCTGTAAGTCGAAACTCGGAGCACATGGCCTTCGTTTGGAGCGTGTTCGTAAGTCCGAGTTGCCGTAGGTAGGGAGCGCCGTAAGTCGAGGGTTCCCATTAGAAGCGATTAGATGCCATTTATTCCACGCCACACGTATGCTTGCCCGAACGGCAGCTTCGGCTGTTCCAGTACAGTCCAACACATCCCCTAGATCAGGGGTCTGCAACCTTTACGATCAAAAGAGCCATTTCTGTCCCTTCGTTCACTAAATTAAATGTGTCCAGAGCCGCAAAACCTGCTACAATTGTCATTTTCAACTGGTGGCCCATGGGCCACTTTAAGTTTCTGGCCAGTAGGCGTGAAATTATAAAACTAAAAACATCCAATGTTAAAATCAGAACAAGCGTTCAATACAAAAACAACTGGACTTTATTTGTTGTTGTTTTTGTATTGAACGCTTGTTCTGATTTTATCATGTCATGGATGACTGAGCACATCCAATGTTAACATTTATTGATATTTTTACATTTTGAGACAAAAGAAAAGATGGGATTCATTCCATCTATCCATTATTTTTACTCATTTCTTACTTTTCAGGTTGTAGGGGGTCATTGGTGCCCAAAAAAAAGACATTATTTTGCCAATTTTTATAAAACTAAAACAATGAACTGTTTAGGCTCATGCATTTTTTTACTGCGGAGAAAGTGAGTATAGAAGAAATAAAGCATGAAGTTAAAGGGAGTATAATTTATTCTATGTACTAGTATCCACATATTTGCAAATTAAATGACAGGAAAACTGCTAAAACTACTTTTTTTGTTTGTTTTGGGTACAGTATAACATCCTATAAAATTCAGTTTGTTAGTTTTGGTCAAAACTTGCAAGAGCCGCTGCGGAGGGGCCAAAGAGCCGCATGTGGCTCCAGAGCCGCAGGTTGCAGACCCCTGCCCTAGATATTGAAACGACTTGACTGTTTCGACGCCAACGGCTCCAATTGTATTGTTGCGTTGTACTTGTTGTTGTGGATTGATGCAAGTAGGACAAACGAAATTGGTGAGGAGGTATGCCTTATCAAATAATGTGAACCTTCATTATTCCACAGCGGGAGACTCCGCTGAACACATTTTAATCAAACACTTATTAATATGTAACATTTATGGGCTATGCAGCTAACTGCGGCTACAAGAGCAGCATCAGAAGATGGTTCTTTTAGGAGCCTGAGGTGTGAATGAGGACAGGAGACAATGGTTTTAGTTTAGTATATATTAGTGATTTAAAAGCAAAAAACAACAGACAATTACAAATGCACAGTGAGACACAAATATCATCTGAATGAATCAAATTCCAAGATCATAAAATTCTGGTCCTTTTCCTAGCTCGCCATAGAGGACCTGATCCATCAAGGAAGAGAAAACAATGGAGAGAAAAAACCCGACCTTCTGGAAGAGAATGGAGCATACTAAACCATAATCAGCTGTTGCAATCCTGGTGACGATCCAGGTAACAAACGCCAACAATTCAATAAATCAAATCAGTGGATGCAAAGATTTGTATGAATTTGCCAGGAAGACTCCAAACAGCAAGCCACAATCACAGTGGAACAGGTGTAGTTCAACTGTGCACTGGAGGAGGCCGGGCTTTAAATAAGTTGGTAGAGTTTGGGGCAACACAGGAAGTGGGCCCACAAAAATAAAAGACTTGCCTAATTGAGGGTTACAAATATTTCCAGCTCCATTCAAACAATTAATGATGTCAGAGTTTGAGGTTGAAAGTTAAGAGATGTGGTTGGAGTTCTAAATGTTTCATTTGTGTTCCAAGTTGAAAATCAGCACGCACACATTCTGCAAAAAATCCTAAAAACAAACCATAAAGTTCAATACACGCAAAGAGTGACGTCAAAAGAGACCATTGTTTCCTTATCCACAAAGTCCATGCAACAACAAAAAAAAAGTCTGCAGTTCTGTTTGTGATGTTCAGTATGGAAGCCCATTTCTGCCATGAAAGAAAAAAATATATAAAAGCCCAACAGGAAGTCATAATTTTGACTTTTAAAGTCATAATTTTGACTTTTAAAGCCATAATTAGTAATTACATGAATAAAAAACATAATTATGAGTTTTAAAGTCATAAATATGACTTTTATTCTCGTAATTATGACTTTTAAAGTCATAATTTTGATTTTTAAAGTCATAATTACATGAATAAAAATCATAATTATGAGTTTTAAAGTCATAATTATGAGTTTTAAAGTCATAATTATGACTTATTCTGGTCATTATGACTTTAAAAGTCATAATTATGACTTATTCTTATTGTGTGTGCTCGGGTAGTCCTCGGGTTATGACGGTCTTGGGTTACGACGTTTAGTGGTTACGGTGCATCTCCCATTAAAAAAAATATGTACAGTATACATATATTTTGAAAAGCCGAGTTACGCAGTTTCCGGTTTTACGTCGTAAATGTAGCGGCGGAGGAATTACGTATGGACCAAGGTTGACTGCAGAACCAGCACGAAGCAGTGGAAAAGTACAGGTGGAGACCTTACTGTAAACGCTCTGGACCGAGGTTGACGGCAGTTTTACGTCGTAAACGGAACAGAATACGGCAGATGGACCGAGCTGGACGGCGGTTTTACGTCGTAAACTAATAGAGAATACGGCGTCAGCATCCCAGTAAGCCATTAACTCTTTTTTTCACTTCATTATGGCTCCCAAACGTATGTGTTTTTTGATAATTATGTAGTGTACTGTGTTAGGATAGGCTAAGTGCTTGGTAATACAGTACATGTATATGGTGCAGTATGTACGTATATTTTTATTAAATTTATTCATATTAAAATATAACGCAAAAAAACAATCACAAATGTGAGTATACAATATTAAGAAATAAAATGAAGGGTGGCAGAATGAAGAGAAAATCTTATTATATCTGCCCCCTTTTACTAACAGTCAATTCAAACAAACAAAAAATCATCAACAAATAACATAATAAAAATAACTCATAATCGTAATCATCAAATTACAAACTAACACACAAAAAACCAATTTATTTATATATATCCCTGTAATAATTTTGTTTTGATTAATTTCTTAAATATAAATAATGAAGCAGCATTTTTAATTTCAGTATCCAAAACATTCCACAAACCAATTCCCTGAATTGAGGTTGACCGACGCTCGAACTGGTTCTGTATTTAGGTTTAACAAAAACGTCTACTCCCTTTAGATTATAACAGCTTTGACGTTTTAACAAAAAGTATTTGGATAGTAAATGATCATTCTTCTTTATGAGCTCTATACATGACTGACAAAATATTGTAATCCACACTGAACTTTAACAACTTCAATTATCAACCTAATTTTATTAATTGCAAAATATCATGTACATAAATCTAAATTCTCATATCAGAAACCTTGTTTCTTGGTCTTTAGAGAGGAATTCAAACAATATATTAGAACACTTCAGTACTCAAACAATAGTAAAGCCATAAAAACAACTGATTTGTGGACCCACTTCAACATTTTTGTGACTTAACTTTTTTCTCTTTACATATTTATATGTGTGCATACATGTACATGTAATACACTTCGCTTTATTTGTGTTTGCTTTATAACCCCCTGGCATTATTCTCTTGTTCATTTTGTTCTATAATATTGTTATTGTTTCTACTGTTTTGTTAACACTTTTATTATCAATAAATAAACAAAACGGGGCTCTGCTGCTAGCTTTAGCCATAGGCGTTAGCAACCGGAAGCTAGCGGAAAGCTGGCTTCTGATTGGTTGAGAGCACCTGCCAATCTCCATTGCTGTTCAACAAACGCGAAGGCGGGTGTCGGAAAATGACCATATATGGTAGTGTGCTTTCGAGCGGCGTTTGGACCAAGTCTTTCCTGTGTGTCGCGTGGCTGTGCGCGTGCTCGCTGAGCGGAACCGGGGTAGACAGGAGGGTTTTTAAGAATGAATTTACTACAGCTGCACTTTAATACATGCAAACTAAAAGTGCAAAATGTTTACATTTAAATTTAATGTAGGATTTTTACTTCTGATTTCAAAAAAGCTTCAAAATTCTAATTGATGACATCATCAGCATCAATCATGAATTAGAATTTTGAAGTCAGGTCAAACTCTTTTATCTTCTGACATCATAATTATTCTAATTGATGACATCATCATCAAGGACTCCTTCTTGGAAAGGTTATAAAAAGACCCCGTAGCAGTCTCTTCAGACACATTGCAGACGAATCTCGTTTGAACCAGTTGTATACGCGATCGTGCACACGGGTATTCAAAATGCATAAAGTTGCTCGTAGAGTATGTGCGATGGTGCACACACAGGTAAAGGTATTCAAAACGCATAGAGTTGCTCGTAAAGTGCTTGAGGGCAACTTGCTTGCAACACAGGAGGCTTTACAACTGAAAGAGAAAGAAATTGAAAAAGTTAAATATAATACGACAGCAAGAATCGAAGAATTTAAACGTGTAGAGGAGAGGCTGAAAAAAGAAAACAGCATGTGTATGAAAGTCATCATTGAACAGAAAATGTTTATTGAAGACCTAAAAGAACAAAGATCTGTGGACCAAAAAACTATTGAAAATCTCAGGAAGGTCTCTGAGCTAAACAGCTTTTTAGAGGAACTAGTAAAGGTGCTTCGCCTGGAAGTTAAAAATCAAGAAGAGGACAAAGAAAAGGCCATCAGAGAAGTGGTCCTCGAGGAGGAAAAAAAACATAATGCAGTGGAAGAAGAATCTCAGAAGAATCTCAGGAAGGTCTCTGAGACAAACAGAAATTTAGAGGAAGAAATAAAGGTGCTTCGCCTGAAAGTTAAAAATCAAGAAGAGGACAAAGAAAAGGCCGTCAGAGAAGTGGTCCTCGAGGCGGAAAAAAAACATAACGCAGTGGAAGAAGAGTATCAGAAGGCTTGTAAACATTTCCAGAAAGAAAGAGAATCAAAATGGAAAGCAGAAAATGAATTAGAAGATTGTCAGAGGAACATCCGGGAAAATGAGTCGTATGCAAAACGCATACAGTTGGAGAAGGACGCACTTTTAGATGAGACCCAAGCGCAGAAAACTCAAATCGAACAATTGAAAAACAGCGTTGCTGAGTTGACAGACGAAAACTGTGACTGGAAACGCAAATATGACACAACGTACGAACAGCTGAAACAGATGAATTATGACAACGAGACGCTGCTATACGAAAAAGAGGTTTGCGAATCGGTGTGTGAGGACAGGTACAAAACGGAAATCGAACAATTGAAAAACCGCGTTGCCGAGTTGACAGACAAAAACTGTGACTGGAAACGCAAATATGACAAAATGTACGAAAAGCTGGAACGGTCGAATTATGACAACGAGAAGCTGCAATACGAAAAAGAAGTTTGCAAATCGCTGTGTGAGGAAAGGTACAAAACGGAAATCGAAAATATGAAGGATGAGGTAGACATCAAATCAAAGGCCTTCGAAAACATGACTGCCAAAAAAATAGAACTGGAAGAAAAATGCAGAGAACTGGCAAACACGATTCAGTCTCTAGAGCGTTCTCATGAAGAACTTAAAAAGGCTCCCACAAATGTAAGCAGTAGTGTATGCCAGACAGATCAAAATGACATTCAGATCTGTCCTACGCCGCCTTCCAGGGATGGGATAGAGCATAAACTTCCTTCAAATAATAGTACAACAAAGAAAATACCTCTTCCCCCACTCAGAAAGGTACCTGCGAAATACACAGGTGTGGATAAAATATGTTTGCACAATAGAAACACAGCGGAACCAGATCAACAACAATTTGTCAAGGACCAAAGCGACAAATCTTCAAGAGGCAGAGTTTTGAAGGTTGCCAAAAACCCTCCAGAAACTTCAATGTCTGCGTTTAAACCTGTGCCACAGATTAAACCAAGACATGCCAAACAAGAAGAGCTTGTCAGGGACCAATGCAACAAATCTTCAAGAGGCAGAGTTTTGAAGGTTGCCAAAAACCCTCCAGAAACTTCAAAGGCCGCGGTTAAACCTGTACCACCAAGGCGCGTGAAACAAGAAGAGCTTGTCAGGGACCAACGCGACACCTCTTCAAGAGAAGATCAGATCAGATCAAACCCTCGAGAAACTTCACCGGCTGCGTTTAAACATAGGCTGTCCATGTATAGGACTTAAATATCAGAAACAACTGCAGTGTCAAACCCGAAACGACCTTAGTTTGACCTGCGTACTGGCACAAACGAGAGTTACGTGGGTACAAAGAGAGAGAGAAAATCCAATTTTATGTAGGAGAATTGAGTCCCAGATGGATTCCCAGCAAGTAACATGTCCGGTTCATCACATAAAATGTGTACCGGTACTAGCTTCACCTCCAAAAGAAGACCACGTTCCTACAACAGTTTTACCGCCTATCATTGACCGCTGCCCTCGCAAAACGGCTTTACCAAAGTGTTCACCTTTGAACCCAGATACTGTCAGAGTATCTCTACCTGCAACCTTCCCGACACCCAAACTACAAACCTGGAAATATTCCCAGATGTGAGAAGACATGGTCTGGGAATTTAAGCAGCAGAGTAAATCACCAAGAAGGGAATTTGCGCGTATGCTGTACGTTCCAGTGCTGTTGGGAATCATTTCGCTTGGCTTAGGATGCTTGTTCTGAGTGTGTGGGTTTCCTCTGGGTGCTCCAGTTTGTCCCACGGAAGAAAAAAAAAGTGTGTGTGTCTGGGTCTGGGATGTTCTGAGTGTGTGGGTTTCCTCTGGGTGCTCCAGTTTGTCCCACAAAAAAAAAAAAAAGTGTGTGTGTCTGGGTCTGGGATGTTGTTCTGAGTGTGTGGGTTTCCTCTGGGTGCTCCAGTTTGTCCCACAAAAAAAAAAAGTGTGTGTGTGTCTGGGTCTGGGATGTTGTTCTGAGTGTGTGGGTTTCCTCTGGGTGCTTCAGTTTGTCCCACAAAAACAAAAAAAAAAGTGTGTGTGTGTCTGGGTCTGGGATGTTCTGAGTGTGTGGGTTTCCTCTGGGTGCTCCAGTTTGCCACACCCAAAAAAAAAAAAAAAAAAAAAAAACGACATGGGCAAAGGATGTCTATATATCCCTGGTGGTCTAGTGGTTAGGATTCGGCGGTATCACCGCCGCGGCCCGGGTTCGATTCCCGGTCAGGGAAAACATCTTTATAGGTCTCCAGACCTAATCCTATAGAAAATCTTTGGAGGGAGCTGAAACTCTGTGTTTCACAGCAACAGCCCTATACATATACAGTATATATATATATATATATATATATATATATATATATATATATATATATATATATATATATATATATATATATATATATATATATATTAGGGCTGTGCGATATGACGATATATATCGTGGGGACGATAGAAACGTGTCTATCGTGCTACTTTCCTTCTATCGTCTCTATCGTGATAAATAAGAATAAAAAAATAACTGTCGCAAAGAAGCTTCATATGTGGTTTTGCGAGATGACGGCGCTGCTTTGTTTGACGCACGCGCGGGTTTGCGACACATGCTTTACGTTGTTAAACTCGAGAGCAACAGAGCCGCAGGCGCATGAAGCCGGTGTCTCAACAAGGAGAAAACAGCTGCACAGGCAGCCCAAGAAGAATAACTTTTACCAAAAAGAGGGGGAAGCTCACCTTGTTAGCTTCCATTATTTCGCTCCGCTGAAACTCTGAGACAAAATGGGTCCAGAGGACACGAACCCAGAGTCCAACCGAGTCCGAACTCGGGTCCAGTTAACCAATACAAAACAGACCAGAGACACAACAGAACCGCAATCAAACGCAACGTTTTCTCTTTTCTGTTTCTTGCTTTGTTTACTCAAACTTCAGAGCGGATTTCTTCTTCGTGAGTTTCATTAGCAGCTGTTGTTTTACCGCCACCTGCAGGAAAAATTTGGACCAAAGTAGAAAAGGAGTTGTTTGTTTGTTTGTTAGTTTATTCATTTTATAATATGAAATACAACAATTAACGTATTCATAATAGAAAAAAAATAAAAAATAAAATGAAAGGTAGCAGATGAAGAATAAATCTTATTAAATCTGCTCCTTATTCATCTAATAACAGTTCAAACAATATTTTCTATAATAACAAAATAAGTAAATAACTCAGTCAATTTTCAATTCACATATATCACACATTAAATTAGATTCATTTATATTTTTTTAGCAATTCATTTTTTACCAGTTTCTTAAATACAAGGAATGATTTGGCTTCCTTAACATTTGTCATTAAGTCATTCCATAATCGTACTCCTTGAATTAAGGTAGATCTTAGGTAGATCTAGTTTCTACTTTGGTCCAAATTTCCTTGTTCTTTTTGTTCACATTCTTAGTTACAATTATAATAAAATAAAAAAAACTTTGGTCCAAATTTTTCCTGTACACACACATACACCGTGTTGTATATATCGTGATATATATCGTTATCGTGATATAAAAAAGTAGGGATGGGGCAGATCCGATCCAGTATCGGTATTGGTATCCGATACCAGCCTTGTTTACATATCGGATTTTCAGAGCAGAGACTGCCATCTTTCCGATCCATGATACACTGCAGTTGTCTTCAAACTATGGAATGGATTTCCTGAACGGAGGCGTGTTTTATGAGCCCAGAGTAGTAAGACCCGCCTCACATTCAGGAAATCCATTTCCTAGTTTGCCCCTTGCAGCCAGGTAAAACGTGAGTAAACACAGAGAGGACTGGAGGACTGTGGCTAACGGCTAACCAACTTTTCATCTTGGCATCAGAGTCGGTCAGAGTTTATTGATTTTTGCATGTCCGCGAACATGTCTGCTGTGTGGATGTGTTTTACTCTTGAAGCACCGCAAAGCAAGACAGCAGCGACGTGTACGTGTCTGCAGAGCCGCGTGCGTGTCTGCAGAGCCGCTGTACAGAGAGGAGGAAGCTCCGTCGCGTCATATAATACCACAAACGTGATGAAACATTTGAAAAAGACCACAGTAAAGAGCATGACGATTGTTTAGCCCGGCGGGAGAAAGACAAACGGAGCCGACAGAAATCACTTCTGGACTCGTTTCAACAGCAAGGTAAACTTCCGCTGGACAACGTGAAAGCTAAAGGGATAACCCAGAAACTGCTAAACAACTTGTCAGGAACACTGTCAGCCAACCTGTGGGGTTTGCTGGAAAAGATTGTGACTTTGCTGGAACCCTTTGAGGAGTTAACCAGAGAAATCAGCTCAGCGAGCTCCTCTGCAGCTGATGTGATCCCAGCGTCACCATTTTAAACAGCTGCTCGCTGATAACAGTGTGGACAGTGGCATCAAAACTTTGAGAAGCAGCCTCCTCCAAGCTGTCAGCAGGTGATTCCATGACATCCAAAGTGAACCCCTGTATGCTGTTGGACAGGTGAGGCATATTTTTGAATGTCTTGTAAATGTCTCCAAAGCTCTGTGGGATTATGAAAAACAAAAGGCTGAGCTGTGGCAGCCATCTTAAACTGGATGTACTTTAAAAGTCAACCAGTCGTAGAGAGCCCTTCAGTGATTATCTCTTGAAAGTTTAATCAAAATCTGTCCAGCGGGTCATGAGATATTTTGCTAACAGACGGCACCATTGATTCCAAATAAATAACGTTATAATTTTAAAGAAAGATCTTATGCATTCTACTAGTCCCTTGAATATGCTTTGGGAATGAGTCTCAGCTACTACCGCACCACATTTCATCTACATTTTTTGTCAAATTGACTGAGTTGTAGTCAATTTTGTGTTGTTTTCAGTTGGCTGTGGCAGCCATCTTAAACTGGATGTACTTTAAAAGTCAACCAGTCGTAGAGAGCCTTTCAGTGATTATCTCTTGAAAGTTTAATCAAAATCTGTCCAGCGGGTCATGAGATATTTTGCTAACAGACGACACCATTGATTCCAAATAAATAACGTTGTAATTTTAAAGAAAGATCTTATGCATTCTACTAATCCCTTGAATATGCTTTGGGAATGAGTCTCAGCTACTACCACACAAATTTTATCTAATTTTTTTTGTCAAATTGACTGAGTTGTAGTCAATTTTGTGTTGTATAAGTTCAGTTAGCTGTGGCAGCCATCTTCAATTGGATGTACTTTAAAAGTCAACCAGTCGTAGAGAGCCCTTCAGTGATTATTTCTTGAAAGTTTAAACAAAATCTGTTCAGTTGTTCATAAGATATTTTGCTAACAGACAGATGCAGAATACAAACATATTTGTTGACTTTTGGAAGCATGTGATGAAAAAGAGACTGGGTGAAAGTAACTACAGTACTTAAAAGTACCGGTAGTTAGTTACACGTTTTGTGTTAGCAGAATTTGCACAGCCAAGAGAAGATTAATCTTCTCTCTAAGTACAGTGTATACAAATACTGTATATTTATGCATGCCCAAAAAGGCAACTTGAGGTAAGTTTTATTAATGTTGGATACGTTTCTTAGTTACAATTAAATCATGCTAACACAAAACGTGTTTTTTTATTCCTTGCTTTAAAGTGGATATTAGTGGCTGAGGCTGTAATAATTTATTACAGCCTCATAAGGCACCTGAATGGTATCGGATCGGAAAAGTATCGGTATCGATCGATACCCAGTTTTAAAGTATTGGTATCGGATCGGAAGTGAAAAATGTGGATCGGTGCATCCCTATAAAAAAGTCCATATCGTGATATATGATTTTTTCCATATCGCCCAGCCCTAATATATATACAGGTGGTCCCCGACTTACGAGCGCCCTGACCTACGAGCGTTCGACTTTACGAGATTATCATAATTAATAAAAATATGAAATTAAAAAAAAAAAAAATTATTTTTTTTTTTTTTTTTGGGTTTAAATGTTCTTAATTTCATGTGTTGCAGCTGTGAATGTTTTAAATGGCTTTATATATACGTAAAGTATCATTATTATCATTTTTTTAAATAATTTCGTGCTTTTTTGAACACTGCCGAGACTGGAACTAATGAATGAACTGGTATTCCGGTACTGCTGAAACTGGAACTAATGAATGTAAAATGGCGGAGCCGCCATTTTACATTCATTACTTCCGGTCTCGGTCGGCACTCGGCAGTCGGCTTTTGGAGGACTGTTTCTCCCATAAGAGCATGCCTCATACGGATAAATTAACTGGAAACACTCCCTGAACTCTGTGAATGTCTCAGGACTGGAGCAGCAGCCGCGATCGCTTCGCCGAGCGCCGCGCGAGACCAGCAGCTCATGGTATGAGCTAAGCTAACATGCTAAACCGGACCCCACCAGAGCTGTTGCTTCGACAGCCGGCTTTGTGCGATCAGAGGTCCCTGGAGCTCGCCTCGATGTCGGACTGGAAGCCGAAGACATCGGGGGACAACGAGCTAACTTGGAATAACAAAGCCGACAGCATTTTTGGAGATGCAGATAAACCGGACTGCCCGGAGATGTCTCAGGCATGGAGAAGCTGCGGACTGGATTAGCAACGAGCTAACATTAGCCTCGTAGCTGCACCCTCGTAGCTCTCCGACAGCCGGCTTTGTGCGATCAGAGGTTCCTGGAGCTCGCCTCGATGTCGGACTGGAAGCCGAAGACATCGGGGGACAACGAGCTAACTTGGAATAACAAAGCCGACAGCATTTTTGGAGATGCAGATAAACCGGACTGCCCGGAGCTGCGGATTCGGGGGAGCTAATGCTAACAGATGCAGCTGAAGGCGGCGCAAGCAGACGGCTTTCGGTAAGTTATTAAAACTTTTTCTGTATGAAGTTAGGATACTAACAGTCCTTTCTGTCTGGACTAGACAGTTGCACTGCACTTTGACTGCACATAGAGCGCGCGGAGGGGGGGGCGAGAGACGACGTGTCTGTCGTGTGAAAACAAAAGGCAGAGAAAAGCACTGTTGTACCGAAAAAACTGTATAGGTATGTGTTTATAGATGAATGTGTGGTGTAATGTGCTAGCTAACTGCTTGTAAATAAAGTGTTGTGCATGTTTAAGGATCAGCATGTACGCTTGTTCAGTCTCATGTTGATAAACGGGTGTGCGCTGCAGCGCTAGCGTCTTTTTTCTATTTGCGAGCAAAGTTCCGGTTTTACGAGATAGCCACTGCGGGCCGTTCCGATGTACGAATTTTCGGTTTACGAGCAACTCATAAGTACGGAACTCGCTCGTAAGTCGGGGACCACCTGTATAAATAAAAGCCATTAGTGGGCCGAACTGAGTTCACCCGTGGGCCTGATTTAGCACCTGGGCCGTCAGTTGTATAGCCCTGCAATAAAGCTTCATATTCAGTGATCATATTCACTTTGTTTTGCTCTTGTGAGGTAGGGTGAATTTACAGTAGCCCTATTTAGACACTTCAATCAAACTCTAGTCCATTTGCCTAGAAAGTCCAGTTTGTTTTTGGGAGGTGTGAATGTGCAATTGAACGCTGGTACGCCTAAAAACCTAGGTCGCAGTTCTGTTGACATGAACACTTGCACAGCTTGAATGCATATGTGGATGCAAGCGGACCCGAGAGGCAGAGACCGCTCCAAAAGCAGAAAGTGGACTACAGCGCAGGGCATTCTGGGTAAACTACAACCAAAACAAATGCGCATTTCTACCACTAGCAGGAGAAATGGCTTGTGGTCAGACATGGAGTGAAGAGGCTGTAAATGCCCTCATACAAATATGGTCAGATGAAAATGTGCCACAAACAAAACAAATCCTAAAACCACTCAAATTTGACGCCACTCCATTTTTGTTTATATTTTCAGAAGAAGTGAGTTGTGCTCAGTGTCTTCTTCAGAGGTTTTCGTGTCGTTTCCTTCAGTAGTTCTTGGCGCAGCACTACCACAGGCGAGGGGGGAAAGGTTGCTCAAAGGGTTTGACTTGATTCAGTGTGAATGTAACTGCACCAGCTGAAAATGTAAAAAAAAAATCTAAATTTTGGTCCCCAATCGAACCGTCTTCCAGAGTATCGGGTGTGAAAACACCCTTAATTGTGTAGAAATGGAAGCCCTAAGGGGAGCATGGCAAAACCCTCACCTTTGTGAGGTTGGCCTGTTTAAATACTTTTGGGAAAGGACATTTTATAATTTTCATATTTTTAGTTATGGTTTCAAATGTTGCCGTTATTTAGTTTATTTCTTTATTTTTTTTTCCTCCATTCAAACGTCCCACATGTTTAAAGAGTCACTCAACCCACTGTGAAACGGTAGCCCCGCCCCCAGACCAGATTCAAACTCCTCATGAAAATGGGTCTGTCGAGTGACAAGGAGGGGAGGAGGTGAGTGGATGTGCTGCGTTCACGCCCCCTCTAGCAACAAACTAAAACTCTAAACAACTTATAGCAAGCAACAACAAAGAATAATTATGTAGATGTACAGTATATATCTATTCTCACCTGATCTATGCAAAACAAAAGGTCTAAAAAAAAAAAGATAATTAATACCACAAGGTATTCCGTGACCGGGGATCAAACCTGGGTCTCTCGGATCCCAAACATGCACTTCCACCACTGCCCCAACTTGGCATACATGCTTTGCTTGTCCATCGCACCATAAGAAAACTAATATACAACCAAATAGTTTCGATGACGTGAAAAGTACAGTATTCCTAAAATAAATAAGTCAAAATATACAAATCACTAGTGCCATTCCAAAAACTATAATATGCTTTGTTGCAGTACTTTTCCGGTGTGCAATGTACCACTTCCATATAAGGTATGAACTGCAGTGAGGACCTTCTCATCTCTGCAGGGGATTGGCTCTGCTTGAACCTCTTTTGTGACGTCAGAGTAAGAAAACACATCAGAGTGAGAATCCTAGACCAATAAGAAAATTAAGCTGCAATTCCTCCGTTCAAACCATAGGACTACCGTAAACACGTTTTTAGACCCAATATTGCCGATTTTAACTAATCCGCACAAATATATGAAGATTAACACAGACATAGTGCTATACTATACAACATTCTGGACACATTCTAGACTATAGGGAGTTTATGAGCTAAAAAAGTTGATTTTGAGTTTAGCCCCTCTTTAAGACAGCAAAAGCTAAAATAATTCATCACAATGCCTAAGTGGTAGAAATGTACACTTTAAATTCCGTCTTTTGGATAGAAGAGCTTGCTCATTGTGGTCCAAACTCTTGACTTCTAAACCTCAAGTGGTCACAACTTGTCATTTATTAATAACAATTAAGTTTCAGGACAAGGCTACTTACGCACTTAGCAGTCTTTTTATATTTTTCTAACGTTTTGGATATTTTTGTTTGTAATATTGCATTAGGAGGCTGCTGAATACTGTAGTTGGAACAAGATAGGCAGAAAGATTTTTAATGTGCCTTTCCTGACTTTTTCTACCAATGGCTGAATAAACTATACCCTAGTAAGATTATTTAGGTTTAAATCCCTATTAAAAATTTAAAGCTTCTCTTTTTAGCCCCATTCAACATGTTCCACAACCAAAATGATTGCAATGCAGTTTAACATGGGCACCAATATACAGTACTTTTGCCTCTGTAAAAAGCTGGCGTCGGCCCACGCCATGCCAGTGAAAACCAGTTAAAACATTAATTATATTTAATGTTCAGACGAGATGAGATCGAGATGAGCGTTATCTTACACAAACATTTGCCAAAATTTGGCGTCTGTGTCCTCGCGCACGCCGACGAACCCTCAAGTTTTTCTTTTTTTTTAAACTACGAAAAGTTCCTTTAAACTTTGGCCAACTTACCAATTCGAGTCAGAAATGCAAGCTAACGCTCTCCTGGTGTCTTCCTCCGAGAACTTTGAGGACTTTTTTACCACAGCGTCATTCTTCGGAGTCAATTTTCCCATTGAATTCATCAATTGAAGTTTTACGTTCGCTTCTGGAGGACGTCACGCTAACGTCGCACAGCACGTACACAGGAAGCTGTACCTTCAAAGTAAAAGCGCGTCAGTTAAATGAGCATCTATTTCCGGTGTGGGGAAAATCCGAATGAATTCATGACATTTCTAACTTTTTCTGTAAAAAAAAAATTGTTTGGTGGTAATTTTGATGTATGGGCATTATCAAAGTGTTTTGTTTTTAAAGTAGAAATGATAATTAGACAATTAATTGTTGGAAGCCAGGGAGTAAAGTAACAACAAAAAAAAAGATGTGGCAAAAATATAATATTGCAACAAGTTTAAATCTAAACAGATGTATAGAACACATGCCAAGTGTTTTAGATATACAATGTTTCTTTCTCAGCATTTACACATATATAAATAATTTCAGAATTGTTTATGGCATATTATTATTAACTTGAGAAAAATCTCAGTGAAACAAGATGAAACTCAATACTGTACTGTGTTTGTTCTCTTCAGGCCCTGAGGCAATGCTGCAATACAAACAGACATTCTGTATAAAAAAAATAAGTCACTGAATAGCATGTACTGTATTAATGAAAAATAAATGTGCAAAATGAGTTACTCTCAGCATGTGATGTGTTTATATATGGTTTTAATTAAATAAAGTCTAGAGGAGTGGTGGCGCAGAGGCTTGAAAAGGTGGGCCTGTGAGCGGCAGAGCGTTGGTTCAACTCCCAGCAACATCAAAATGTGGATGGGAATGTGAAGCACCCACATCTGCCTCCACCCTCATTTGCCACGGGCTCTTGAGCAAGGCCCTTACCTCCCACCATCTTCTCCCCCAGGCACCCTAAAAAGCAGCTCTCTGCTCCACACAAAGGGCTGTAGTAGCTTGGTGGTCTGTGTTTGCATCAGGAAGGGCATCCAGTGTCAAAAAAAATTGCAAAGTCTTTGTGTGATGTAGTCTCTGTGGCAACCCCTGAAGAAAGGAGCAGCTAAATGTAAACTGATTTCTGTTTATATTCACAGCTAAACCCTTTTCCTTTTTTGGATAATTACATTTTTTCAAAAAAGTTAATATTTTTGTTGGCAATTATGTAAAAGTCTTGAGTGACTTTTACATTTTTTCATATTTAAAATGGGATATAAGTGTAGCAATTTAATAAAACTTTAGCAAATATAAACAGTAAATCAAGAAGAACAAAATTTGGAAACATCTAAAATAATCATTAATAAATCTTTAGAAAACCCAAAGAATCATTATTGAAAAAATAAACAAAAAAATATGAGAACCTCACTTGAAGATTAAAAAAAAAATCAAACTCCATGCAGGGAATTGACTCTTTTGCACACATGCATGTATAGTGTATATGTGAAATGAAAGTGTGATTAAAGATATAACAAAAGTAATGCTCACTTTTAATGATGGGAAAACAAACTATATTCTATATCTTGCTTACTGTACATCCTCATGTTGCTCATATCTAGAAACAAACAAATATTTTACTAAAAAAAATTGCAATAACTCAGTAAATTTGACAGATATTGAACTTGGGTGCGGTATTACCATTTACTGTTTGGAGTCAACTCGTTTTTTTTTGGCAAAATGTCTCATGAACCAAATGAAGAGATTTCAATAATCACTGGTGTGGCTCTTTAACTGAATAATGTTTGGGAACAAAACTTTTTAGCATTAAAAAGGGGATGATATGCATCATTTTAATAATTGATAGGTCTTAAATTCAAACATGATATCCAAACACAAGATAACAGTCTAGTTAAATGATTATTCTATGTTTTTATTTTATCTTATCTGTTTCTAGTCTTATATTCCTGCGGATCGGACAAAAAAAAAAAGCAGACAGCATGCAACAAGTGCATAAAGCACATGATGCAGAAACTGTAAACATAAAGGAAACAAATAGTTTATGGTTCCAGATTAATATCAAGAATTGTTCTTAAATGGCATCAGCAAGAACAGATGAAGCAGCAGCATGTGGGTGGAGGCAGTACACAAACACATTGAGCCTAAATCACATTAGAATGAGTGCAAATTAAAAGCCCTGCTATTAGCTCCAAAGGTCACATTCATTGTTAAGCCATTTTCAAACAATCACTTGTAATTTGTTGAAAAACTCCCCACTGTAACTCAAATAAATGCCTGCAGACTGTTCCACCAGCAGGGGGCGATAGAGCTGTTTGATCCTGAGCAATAAGAGGCTTCTAAAGCTGAGGCGTTATAAAACACTGAGTGTGTGTATGTGTGTGTACTATAGACATGATGTAACAGACTGGAGCACAAAAATAGCCCATGCAAATTTGTTTTCTTGACTGAAGTCTGGAGAAAACAGCAACATTTGATTTAATGACAGTAAACATCTCTCTTGCTTGCAGAGAAGGTGATGAGGCTGCAGTGCAGCAAAATGACAGCAAGATTAAACATCCTGC
Source organism: Garcialebias charrua (assembly GCA_038048925.1). Taxonomy (NCBI): domain Eukaryota; kingdom Metazoa; phylum Chordata; class Actinopteri; order Cyprinodontiformes; family Rivulidae; genus Garcialebias; species Garcialebias charrua. The sequence continues at coordinate 69,297 of JBBPBX010002575.1, forward strand.
AGCTAAAGAGTATGGAAAAGACATTGTGTGCCCTCTGCACAACGTCTGGCAACGTACACATGTCCTGCAAGTGTTTAAAAAAATCATTTATCCTATCCTTTTTACTGTTTATTCCAACTTTCTTGTCAAATTTTTTATGTCCTGCCATGAATTTTCTGTCAAACAGATGCTTGCTGGTTACGCCATTACATTGCCTTTCCAAAAGAAATGTTTGAACATGCTTTGCTCCAAGACAAGAGGCTTCATCATCTTGACAAATTACAACCTGCTGTCCGTTAATGGGATGAGAGCATGTCTACCGTTGAGTTTTCTGAAGAGGGAATAATTACCACCTTGCACGTGGCTTCGTGTCATCAGGGACAGAAAGGTTTTTGTTCTGTGCTTCATTGGAAACGCATTAAACTGAAGCTGCAGCATCAAGTCAGGGCCGAGTTGCGGCTTTATCTCTGAGTACGACTTTCACTGAATCCAAGGTCAGTCGGTTAGACTCCTGCATTTCATGTCATCGGCTGTTAAAAGCAAAAAGGATGATAATGATTTCAATTGGTCTGTGTGCAAAACACCAAGGCAACACATCCGACTGTCGGTTTTACAGACATAGAGCTAAAGTTGGATGTGGCGGTAGCTGAGAGTACTCCTGGACAGATTGACAGCCTGCATATTCAAGGTTTGACCAAAATTATTAACTCGTCGACGTCATCTCTCATTGAAGATAATCTTTGTTTTTAAGGGTAGTGGGCAAAATGAGTTACCGGTACTTAAAAAAATGCTAGACTTTAACATTTGTGCATGTTTTATTTTTTTGCACCAGACAGTTTTGATCATATTTGCTCTAAACTTTAAACCCAGACGATATCCCTTTTACACATTTTGCGTTGTAAAAACGATTTTAAAAGAAGCTTATTGCAAAATATGTTCTATAAGATGAGTGTTTTAAAGTCTATAAATGCTATTGATGATATAAATAATAATAATAATAATAATGAATTCAATTTATAACGCACTTTTCATTAGTGAAAATCTCAAAGTGCTACACACATTGAATGCTACACACATTCATACACCGGTAGCGGCAGACTACCATGCAAGGTGCTTTCCAGTCCTACCGGGAGCAACTCGGGGTTAAGTGTCTTGCCCAAGGACACAACGACACATGGTGTGGGGAACCGGGATTCGAACTGCCAACCTTCTGATCGGAGAACGACTGCCATTACCACTACGCCACGGCCGCCCTTAAATAGTGTTTAAATAATTGTATATCTTTAAACATCATGTAAGGTGGAAACAAGTTGTCTCGTTTTGGTATTTTGACAGTTAATTGATTATAAATTGATGAGTATGAAAGGGGAAGGACATTATAAGATATTGTATCTTCTACCTGCTCTTTTTTGAACAGAAAACAAAATTTGCATGTCACTTGGGCATAATTATTTGTATTAACTTTCATTTTTTTGTTGTATTATCCTATTTTCTTTCGTTTTCTTTCTTGATTGTCTTTTCAGTCTGTTCGAAATAAAATTAAAATAAATAAATAAATAATCATAAAGTTGTATTTTCGTATTCAGTGGTTCAGAGTTGATAGCTCTTACTGGTGTCATGTTTCCAACCAGCTGGGGAGTAAAAAGCTTCGATAAAGTCTGCAAACATGTTGTTTTATGCACACTAATTTGCATGTTTGGGTTTGTTTTACTTCTCGTTAGAAGAGGAGATTATTTGGTTTCTTTACAACTGTGGTGCTAAAGTTGTTTTCTGTACTTGAGTTGAAAAATTACTGGCTGTTATAATTTAATTGAATATTTTAAGTAGGATTTTTTTCATGAGGATGCTAAAATAGTGCATATTTGTGGAAAATTTGTGATTATGTTAATAGTTTTCCAAGAAATAGTAGCAATCCCCAACATATACTTTAAAGGTGCTATGTGTAACTTTCTGTAGAGCGCAGAACTTAGAAATATTTTCAACAGGCAAAGCATTCTGATCCCTCCCCCTTAGAGAAGCAAGGGGACTACAGTATAGTTTTTTTTTTTCAGAGATTACTTTGTCTAACATCAGTCTGTCAGTAGATAGTGACAGAGTGAAGAAATATGTTAAAAATATATTGTTAGAAAAGTTACAGACTGCACTACAAAGTTACATAGTGCAGCTTTAACAGCTTGAGATGTTTGACTGTAAGGTGGTGTGACGTGTTACTTCAGTGAGCAGTATTTTAATTAATCTGATTATTTTCTTGTTGTCTTCTGTTTTTACCTCTTTAAGAAGTCTAAATCATGTGCCTGTGCTTTCAGATGTGAAGGACAGTGTTCAAGTTCTCAATGTGAACCATCTCATCAAAAAATCATCCAACACTGATTTTTCTGATTTTACTCTTAGTTGTCATCTTCTGAACAGACTTCTTCTGCTTTGATGGCAACAATAAGGTGGTTCTTTAAAAAGAAGTGCAGAAAAGGAAATCCGTTGAGAGGACTGTATTATTAAAACAATTTATTTAGCAAAGTGGTTAAATATTAAATGAGGCTGTTCTAAATTACAGTAGTTTGTGTGTGTCTTTTTACTGTAGTTGATTTTCACATTTGTTTAATGGGGAGGGAGTGGTGGCACAGAGGATAGAGAAGGTGAGCCTGCTCAGAAGGTCGTTGGTTCAAATCCCTGTACCGACATCAAAATATGGGTGGGAAAGGTGAAACAACTACACCTACCTCCACCCTCATTTTCTCCACTGAGCCTTTGAGCAAGGCTCTTAACCCCCACCATCTGCTCCCTCGGGCACCCTAGATGTCAGCTCTCTGCTCCACACAGAGGGCTGTGGTAGCTCGGTGGTCTGTGGTTGTGTCAGGAAGGACATCCTGTGTAACAACAATTGTCTTTGTGCAAGTTAGTTCGCTGAAGAAGAGAGCAGCCGGAAAAACAAATGCTGGAACCAAAAAGTTACGACAGGAACTAAAAAATTAAAATAAATTAAGCATGCAGGAGCTGCAATAAGTTAACATGCGGAAATAATAAAACACATTAAAGAATAATACAATATTAAAATTATATATTTATAAAATATGAACGGTGTGGAAGGCACAGTGGCACAGTTGGTAGAGCTGCTGCCTCTCAGCGAGAAGGATCAAATCCCGACTGGGGACCTTTCTGGGTGGAGTCTGCATGTTCTCTCCGTGCATGCATGGGTTTCCTCCATGTACTCCAGTTTCCTCTCACATACTAAAAACATGCATGTTAGGCTGATTGGTAACTCTAAATTGTCTCCAGGTGTGAGTGAGAGGGTGAATGATTGTTCCCTTTCAGTCATGTTCTCTCGGTGCAACATATGCTATGGGAATTGCGCCCCCACGCGATTACCTGAAGGAATACATTCACGCCTATACGGCAGGGGCGTCAGCGTCGCGCCAGAGGCCCCGCCATCTTTCTCTTTTTTGCCCTTCACCTCGCTTAACACTTGAACTTCGTGGGACTTCTCTGTTGTCACATCGCTCGATTGAGGTGAGCTTGCTCCCTACACTGAGTGTACAGAGAAATTTTTCTGCGTATTGCTGGGCTGGCGAAAGCTAGTCCAGCGTTTTTCTACTCACCTCGAAGTTTTCTTCTCTTTCCGCAGCTGCTTCACTCGACGACGCTAACTGCGTCACAACCCTCTGCTAACCTTTAGCAGGCTAACCAGCGAAAGCAAGACGACGGAGAGGACAGCTTCGAACAAAAGGAAACTAGGACCAACTTTGACGTTTCTTGTCTCCGGACATGGCTCCCGAGAAGGGGAAACAGAGGATAAAGAAGAAGAAAACCAACAGGACGACGAGCCCTCACTCGCGCCCCTGCCCCAGCGGATACGGCTACTCCATCTCGGCGACGGACACCCACAAGGCCTGTCCTGTCTGCCTAGGGATTCTGCACGCGAGAAAAGCGCTGGAATTCCCCGACTCCTGCTCCCACTACCGTCGAATGTTGGCGGTAGTGAGGAAACGTCGCGCGGACGCGTTGGCTAAATCCATGGCTAAGGCCGCGGCGCTGAAGGTCGCAAGTCGCACAAAGCTGCTCGCTCCCGAACCGGAGCTCGAGAACGTGGACCTGGAATGCAACGGTCGAGTCGGAGAGGACAATGTGTCGGACTCCTCAGTTGCCATCAAGGACTCGACGCCCGAAGTGTCTGACCAAGACGCCGAATACGGTTACAAAGGAGAAATTGTGGATTCCTCCCAGAACCTGGCGCAAATCCTACCGGAACCGGACTTGTCGGTCCTTGCTCTGTTCGACCTGTGCCATAGGGCGGCGGATGCCGTGCATGTCACGTGGCCAGACCCCACGCTTCGCCAACAGGCTACGAGGCTGGCGGGAAACTACTTCTATGTGAAGCAGCTGATAACGTCCCAAAAAATGCCCATTTTTCCGGACTTCCTCATGGAGCTCAAACGCTCCTGTACGGAACCCGGAGCTCCCATCACGCTGCTATCCCGACTCCTTGATGTCGTGGGAATGGAGACAGTGGGCCTCGCTAGCGCACCCCTGATAGAGGAGACTCTGGTGGCTCACCTGGCCCCCGCAGCCACGGGAACGAAACCAGCACTACCCAGCAGGGCCTGCCGCGCTTCAGAGAAACAACTTGAGAAGTGCTACAGGGCTCAGGGCCTCGTGGCTCGCGCAATGAATGCATCAACCATGGTGCAGGCGTACCTGGCAGAAAAACTGCAGGATATCCAGGTAACAAAAAACGAGCAGGCCGCAACGGAGGCCATGGAGGAGGCCCGCCGTGCCTCTGACCTCGTGCTCCGCATGATGGGGACAATAGCCATTTCCCAAGGCAAAGCAATGGCGGAAATAGTTGTCGCCCAGCGCCATCTTTGGCTAACATTGTCGGACCTCCCGGAAAACCAGAGGTCCACTTTCCTCCAGCACCCGATCGAGTCGACGGGACTCTTCGGGGGAGCCCTGGAACGTGTCCAGGCCAGGCTGGAACAAAGACGCAAACAGGCAGAAGCCCTCCGAGAGGGGTTGCCGAGGAAAAGCTTTGCACCCCTAAAGGAAGACATGCGTGGCCTCCCACGGAAGAGACCCGCTGGTGACAGTGAAACTTTCCAGTACCGGCCGAGAGCCTCTTCAGTGACCCCGTGCGGAACTCAGATTTGGGCCTGATGAAGCAGGACGAACTGATAATTTTACAGGTTTGCCCGCCCACACGGTACGGGAACCTAACATTTTGAGCCCAGTCTCTACTTGTAAAGTACTACGAGGAGCTGGTGACATATGTGTGTGCACCAAACATGACTCGCCTACTGTATGTGTAAACAAAACAAACACTGTTTCAGGCATGTACAAAAATAAAAGTACCAAAGCACAAACTGCCCTGGTTCTTGACTCGAGTCCCATTTTTATAAAACACAAACCATGTGGTCAAACTATGAACCACAGCAAAATACACGAGCTCTGCCAGAGATGGTCAGGTCTCGCAATATCTTCTGTTGGGCCGACCAGCCTGCTCGAAAGAGCGCGAGAGGGGTCAAAGGCCACCTCTCCAGCGCTAAAACACGACGAGCAGCAATTCAGCATGCCGTCCAGGCTCAGCGCACACGCGCAGGCCTGGAAGGCGTGTCTACCAAATGGTTGGGTCATGACAACGATATGTCACGGGCTCAAGTTGCAGTTCACAAAAAGACTGCCCCACTTCACAGGGGTGCTGCTATCTAGCAAGCCTCTGCAACGGAGCAGCTGTGTGTGCGCGCGCACTGGAGGGAGATATCTGTTTAACCAACCAGCGGCAGCAGGACACTTTCCTGTCTAAAACTCTGCCTGCTGCTAAAACAGCCAATCAGTGATTCAGTGGGCGTTGTGAAGCAGCCAATTGGAATTGCCAACTGAGATTGATTAATGTTACACTTTGAGCAGGGTTGAGAGTGAAAATGCAAATGCAAATTGTTCTTAGTTTCCTCTGCAGTTCTGTTACACAATGAGCAGTCGAAGAAGAAAATGAAAATGATTTATTTTTCATTTTATTTATGAGACAAAAAAGGCAGCTTGACTTTGAAATGAAAAAGCTTTTTTGCTAATACATTTTAATTTTCAAATTTGACATTTCAAAATGAATTTTGGTCACTTTTTACTGGGACATGTTTTGAAAATTAAATGTTAAACGTTATTTTATTTATCTTTTTAATTAATTTACACAATGAGCAGTCTTGATTTAGAAAATGAAAATGATTTAATTTAAATTTTATTTATGAGACAAAAAAGGCAGCTTGACTTTGAAATGAAAAAGCATTTCTGCTATTTCATTTTAATTTTCAAAATTGACATTTCAAAATGAATTTTGGTCCCTTTTTACTAGGACATATTTTGAAAATTAAATGTTAAACGTTATTTTATTTATCATTTTAATTAATTTACAAATTGAGCAGTCTCAAAGAAGAAAATGAAAATGCAGTTTGGATTATTAATTTTAAAATTTATTTATGAGTCAAAATGTGCTGCTTTATTTGGAAACTAAAAAGCATTTCCATTAATCCATTTTAATTTGAAATATGAGACACAATGGCTTCCATATATTTACAAGAGAGTCCTTTAAATCCTTAAAAATGAGTTGGATAAACTTCCGGTGAATTTGACCAAACATCAATGGAGCAATCTTTTAGTTGTGGTGTTTGCTGTCAAACAAAACCCTGACTGGAAGTTTGATCATTTAATGTGATCGTCTGAAAAGAAAATAAGCAAATAAAGGTTATAGTGCAGGAAGTAAAGGTTGCACCCGCTTCGAACGTTATCAACCATTAAATGGCCATTTTCAGTTATTATCATCGCAATACGTAGTGCCCAGACTGCCCTTCTTGTACCTCCTAGTAGGTTTAAAGGTACGTTGTCACTGTTGGTAGCGATGACAGCAGGCTCCGTCTTTAGCTACGTGTTAAAGTTTATAGTAAAGGGTCTAGCGTTAGGTTTAGGGTCTTGGTTAGGGTTAGGCACAAGGGTGAGGGGGTTAAGTTTAGGGTTGGTCCTCTGGGTCAGGTGTAAGGTTAGGTTTAGGAAAACGGTTATACAAGCAGAAAAAAAAAAGAACCACTTCCAGGTTTACGGCAAGACACTGCCTACTCACAGCGATAATAATGCAAATAACGTTCTTTTAAACATGCTAGGAGGTAGGTTGGACAGTTTTGCCGCTAAATATGGGGATGATAACAACTAATAACGCAGATTTAATGGACTGACAATATCTGAAGCCGCTGAAGATTCTTACTCTTTTATCATTAGATTCTTACTCTTTTATCATGAGATTCTTAGTCTTTTATCATGATCCACAAGCTTTCTGTCGAGCAGCTCAACAAGTTATAGTAACTATGACAACAATGTCGATCAGAGGTACCTGCACAGGCCTGGAACTATTTTTAATTGTATTACACAGTGAGGGAGACAGAGGGAGTGAGGGTTAAAATATTAAAATAAATGGCCAAACTGGTGTCAAGTATACCCGTAGTTCTGGTTCATGCTGGACAGCTGTGCTCCCGGCTGAGATTAAAAACCCATCTAAGGGCATGTATTATTAATTGGTGTCGAAGCGCTCACCGAGATAGTATTTTAAAATGTGCGTTAGTGCAAATAAAAATTATAATTCTGAGTTACCTGCTGTTCCTAAAAGCTGCGCGGGCTCCTCTTCATGGTGAGCTTTTTTGTGAGGAAGAGCTCTCACGGTTCCTCTGCTGCTTTCACTGTAGAAACAGTAGATCAATTATAAATCAATCAAAACACATGAAATAACCTTACTCTTTTTGGTTAGTTTATTATAACTACATTGTTGGGTTATTGTAACGTAGAAAAAAGAACAATGTTCAGAACAGGCCAAGATGAGGTTTGTTGAGGACAATGGGAAGAGCAAATCTGTGTTTGACCCTTATTGTCAAGAGGAGGGGAGGACGTTTAATAACTACAAAAGCTCAGCGGAGGCTCAGACCTGAAGAGGATGAATCAGAACTCGAGCTATAAATCCACTACTCAGTCCCCCTCTGACAGTTTGTATTCCTCTTAAATGATGGCCAGAGTTTCAACACCCTGTTTCATCTGTGGTGTCTTTCATCTGATTTCTCTGAAAGCTTTTTCTTCTCCCTAGAGAAAGAAATTGTTTAAAAAGCCACACACTTTATGTTATATAAAGCAGTGTTCTGAGCTACAAACATTTATTTGAAGGGAGTTTTAAAAACCGAATACAGTAAGGTAAAACATAGAATAAAATAGTGTAGTGGTACACCTTTGTCTCTGGAACCTCTCAGTGGTAGTACACCTTGTTTCTCTGGAAAAACTGCCAGTGAGACACTTCTTTCTTGGAAAACCTTCATGAGACAGTGGACACCGTTTATCCCATTAATTTGAATACAGGACACAAACTATCTCACCAAAAGACTCTTTAATTTTTGTTCTAATTCGAACAATCAAAGCATAACCTTGTGTTTATTGTATTATCATCACTATTTTCAAGATGTTGATAATTAAATGACGTTTAATCGAAGGACAAGTCAACATGTACTTTTCAGTAAAAGTGTTATAGACAGTTTAATCAGTTTAATCATAAAAGCTGGCGCCTACCACTAACACTTTTATTCTCTGCCTTGACTTAAAATAACCTCTCTGACCTCGCTTAATCTCCTCCTATTTCCTTGAACGTTCAGTTCTGCTGGAGAGTGAGATGAAATGAAACTTTCTCCTAAGCTGTTGGACGTTTGGTCATGCGCCAAATACCTTGTTCCGACCTCAGCAAGGGTTTACAGCACGCTCGCTGTAAATCCATTTCGAGCTTAAAAGCTCCAAGTTCTTAATAAAAATTCCTTTTGAGGAATATTTTATTTTGAAAATCAACCAGGAACTGCCACTACTTCTGCCGATTAAAGCGAACATCAACGAGATGCTGAAAAAGGTAAACACGCTGAAGACTAGCTTGGACTTGACCAGACCTACGACCCTTTTACGTCCAAGGCTGCTTCCCATCTCTTACCAGAACCTAGACTGAACGTCTGCAAGGTAAAAGAGTCGCTGATTGTTTACCAGAGCGTACGTGAGTGTAGCTGGAATCGTATGGAAAAGCAGTCATTCTGGTTGAATTCACTCAAGATAACTTTGTTTTCTTCCTCCTTTTCCTTCCTCCTTATCCATCCTTGCCAGTAAACTAAGTTAAAATGCCTTCAGATATAAGTTAATTACTATCTCATAACTTTATTCTGTTGTTCCTAGAAATTACGGATGCGTGATTTTATCTGTGCTGACGTTTAATTTATAGGAAAATTGAAATCAACCAATCCAGTGTACATATGATGTTAATTTTATTGATATGTTAATAAATGACCGCATTTCCTGATGGGTCAACTATAATTAACGTTTCATGGTCACTTATATATAATCTGGTCACATAATTTATTGTTTAATCCGAAAAAGAAGAGAATCCGTAATAAATAAACAATTACTACTCTGGACTTGAACTAGTCTCTATAAAGTAATTAAGTAAGGTGGTAACAGGTAACTCTGTCTACATCCTTACAATACACAATGTTTAAAATGAAACGATGTAAAGCTGGCAACAACAAATTGTATAAAAAACAACAAGAGGTTACTTATAAAGATAAAACATGACTAAAACAAAGTTCACAATGCTCAAAAGTATATAAATTGTATTTTTCTAAAATAGTTATTTAAAAAACAACAACGGTTAAACTCTAAATGTGGGGAGGGGAAAGTGTGGCATAGAGGCTAGAGACGATGAGTCTGCGACAGGAAGGTCACCAACTTGGTGCAGCACCCACATCTGCCTCCACCCTCATTTGTCCCACAAGGCCCCCACATCTGCTCATCTGTGTACCCAAAATCTCAGCCCTCTACTCCACACAGAGGGATGTGGTAGCTTGATGGTCAGTGGTTGCAACAGGAAAGGATGTGGCCTAAAATTGATTGCCAAGTCTTTATAAGAGTTTACTTGCTGTGGAGAAGAGGAAAAACTAAATTAAATAAAACAATAGATTTTTTAAAACTGATTCAAAACAATACAACAGAAAATATAATCATCACAATCGTCTAGCGAGTATCCTAGTCAGATGTCTGAACCACCTCAACTGGCTCTTCTCAATGTGGAGGAGCAGCTACTCCAAGTCTCTCCTGGAAAACATGAATTCTCAGCCGATTTCTAAAGGAGAGTTAGAGGTCTGGTCACCAGGCACTTGACATCTGGGTTCTCCCCCAGACCTGGTTCCAGAGGGGGGCCTTGGTCACCCACATCTGGTTGAGGGACATTGGACTCTTTGTCTGCCTGTCACTTAGGCTCAATCTGCTCTGGGCGACCCTACTAGGGCCACTTCCCCCCCAACAGCATAGCTCCTAAGGCTGTTCAACTGGTGGCCCGTGGGCCAAATCAGGTCCACGGATGAATTTAGACTGGCCGACCAATGGGTTCATTTTTAAATAAAACTAGATTTTAAACCATAAAACAAAATAGCATAATTTTTATTTTGTAAATGTATTAATTTCAAAGTTAAAAGAACACAAAAAATACTATTTACAACACCACGTAATAAAAAATCAATCAGTATACGAAATGAAAGGAAGCAGAAGAAGATAAAATCTTATTATGTCTGCCCCTCCTTTAACAAAATTAATTCAAACAATTAATTCAAACACAGTAATACACACAAAAAAAAAACACTACACAATAATTAACTCATCATACTTTCCCATACATACAATTTTGATACCAACCAATTTATATAGTTTTTCCAGAAACCTAATTTTAATTATTTTCTTAAACAAAGTCATTGATTTTGCAGCTTTAATATCATTTTCTAAACCATTCCACAGACTTATTCCATAAATTAAAGTAGACCTACTCCTTAAACTAGTTCTACGCTGTGGCATAACAAAAATATATGTACCCCTAAGATTGTAAGCACGTTTCCTTTTTACAAAAAAAGTTTGAATATTTGAGGGCAATTTGAAGTTTTGAGCTTTGTACAATATTAAAAGAATATTATAGTCAACCAAATCATAAAATTTCAGTAGTTTCAATTTGCAAAACAAAAAAGGTTTGGGCTCCCTGCAGACGAGCTTGATGACAATAACAGATATCCAGCTCCTGAGCTCATGGCTTTCAGCAACTGTGGTGCCCTGAGCAATTTAGATGTATAGGCCTGTCCTAGGATCATTCAGATGGTAGGAGACCTCAAACCCCTCCACCACAGAGGCGATCAAACACTTTATACAAAATAAACAGCATCATGAAATGAATAACTTTGTAGAAGGTAGAACTAAATGCTAACATATAATAAACACTAAACATCACAAAATGTATCCAATAATGGCAAACAGCCACAGCTAAAGTGGTTCAAGACATCAAAGTTCAAAGGAACCCCTTTGGCTGTGGCTGCCTGCCTGCGAGAAGTCGACGGGGGACAGGCCAGAAACCATCTTATCACCAGAAAACTGGTTTTTGTCCACTAAAAGCGTGTACTGCTTATTGGGGAAAACTGTTTACTTGTGACTCCTTAGACTGATGAAACCCTCTGGATAGAGGGTGAAACGTCTTTCCACAAAAAAAAAAAAACTGTCCAGATGACCTGACTGACCATTATTGGATTTTGTACCTGATTTATTGAGCATGAACTGTGATATCACAAAATGTACATTTTGTTTGTTTCATGACAAAAAAAATTGCATCATACTGATAAAACTGATATCAAGATGATGCCTTCAGCATCACTGCAAGCATGGCTAAGATAGTTAGAAACTCATTACAAGTTATTGTTTAAATAAGGATAATTATCATCTGAAAGAGGAGAACAGTCTTTTCATGGAGCCTGGAGGGTTTGAGATCAGTTCTGAATAGTGGACTCTTCATTAGGACAGTGGGTTTGGGCTCCCTGCAGACGAGGAGCAGGAAACTGCATTCCTTTGTTAGATGGTTAACAGGCACGCAAAACACCTGACAGCTGATGAATAATATGACGAGAGCTCAGGTGGTACGGAGGTCACACGTCTGAGTGAAGGAGCACTCATCAACCCATGATGTTTACACTGCACACATTGTCTCCAACACTTACCAAATCAAAACGCAAAGTGAATTTTCTCAACACTCCAGTGTCATTATCATGACAAGCCAGTGGGATTTATATTATTAATCTTACTTTTTTTTTTTCATGGATAACTGCAGGCACAGGGCTCTTTTATTCTAAGTCTGTTAAAGAGTTATTAAAGTGCGACTAAATCCAAAATTAACTTTTTTTAGCTGATAAACTCCCTAGAATGTGTTTAAAATATTATCTAGCACTATGGCTGTGTTTATTTTCACATAATTGTGCATATCTGTGTAAATTGGCAATATTTGGCAATATTTGGTCTAAAACTGTGTTTACGGTAGTCCTTTGGGTTGAACAGAGGTTATTGCACCTTAATTTTCATATTGGTCAGGACTGTTCACTCTGATGTGTCTTGTACACTCTGATGTCACAAAGGTGGTTCAAGCAGAGCCAATCCCCTGCAGAGATGAGAAGTGCATACCTTATATGGAAGTGCTGCATTTCACTCCTGACAAGCGGTTTTATTTTTCTTTTCATTTTCATTTTTTTAGGCCTTTGGTTTTGGATGGAATGGGTGGAATAGATAAATACATCTACATGTTTATTCGATTCTGGTCCACCATCCGGCGTCTCAGGGGGGGAAAGCGGTACGCGACCAACACCATTTATGGTGGGGATGGCGTGCTGTTGACCTCAACTCGGGATGTTGTGAGTCGGTGGGCGGAATACTTCGAAGACCTCCTCAATCCTACTGGCACGTCTTCCACTGAGGAAGCGGAGCCTGGGGACTTTGGGTCGGGCTCTCCAATCTCTGGTGCTGAGGTCGCCGAGGTGGTTAAAAAGCTCCGCGGTGGCAAGGCTCCGGGGGTGGATGAGATTCGTCCTGAGTTCCTTAGGGCTCTGGATGTTGTGGGGTTGTGTTGGCTTACGCGACTCTGCAATATCGCGTGGACATCGGGGGCAGTTCCCTTGGATTGGCAGACTGGGGTGGTGGTTCCCCTATTCAAAAAGGGGGACCGTAGGGTGTGTTCCAACTATAGAGGGATCACACTCTTAAGCCTCCCTGGTAAGGTCTATTCAGGGGTTCTGGAGAGGAGGGTCCGTCGGATAGTCGAACCTCGGATTCAGGAGGAGCAGTGTGGTTTTCGTCCTGGTCGTGGAACACTAGACCAGCTCTACACCCTCAACAGGGTCCTGGAGGGTGCGTGGGAGTTTGCCCAACCAGTTTACATGTGCTTTGTAGACTTGGAAAAGGCATTCGACCGCGTCCCTCGGGGGGTTCTGTGGCGGGTACTCCGGGAGTATGGGGTACCAGGCCCATTGATATGGGCTGTTAGGTCCCTGTACGACCGGTGTCAGAGCTTGGTCCGCATTGCCGGCAGTAAGTCAGGCTCGTTTCCGGTGAGAGTTGGACTCCGCCAAGGTTGCCCTTTGTCACCGATTCTGTTTATAACTTTTATGGACAGAATTTCTAGGCGCAGCCAAGGTGTTGAGAGGATCCGTTTTGGTGGCCTTAGAATCGCTTCTCTGTTTTTTGCAGATGATGTGGTCCTATTGGCTTCATCAGCTCGTGATCTACAGCTTTCGCTGGAGCGGTTTGCAGCTGAATGTGATGCGGCCGGGATGAGGATCAGTTCCTCCAAATCCGAGGCCATGGTCTTGAGCCGGAAAAGGGTAGCGTGCCCTCTCCGGGTCGGGGAGGAGGTCCTGACCCAAGTGGAGGAGTTTAAGTATCTCGGGATCTTGTTCACGAATGAGGGAAAACTGGAGCGTGAGATCGATAGGCGGATAGGTGCAGCGTCCGCAGTGAAGCGGGCGCTGTACCGGTCTGTCGTGGTGAAGAGAGAGCTGAGTCAAAAGGCAAAGCTCTCAATTTACCGATCGATCTACGTTCCCACCCTCATCTATGGTCATGAGCTTTGGGTTATGACCGAAAGAACAAGATCTCGGATACAAGCGGCTGAAATGAGTTTTCTCCGCAGGGTGGCTGGACTCTCCCTTAGAGATAGGGTGAGAAGCTCAGTCATCCGGGAGGGACTCGGAGTAGAGCCGCTGCTTCTCCACATCGAGAGGAGCCAGTTGAGGTGGCTCGGGCATGTCCCACCGGGAGGAGACCCAGAGGAAGACCCAGGACACGCTGGAGGGACTATGTTTCTCGGCTGGCCTGGGAACGCCTTGGGATTCCCCCAGAGGAGCTGCTCCAAGTGGCTGGGGAGAGGGAAGTCTGGGCCTCCCTACTTAGGCTGCTACCCCCGCGACCCGACCCCGGATAAGCGGAAGAAAATGGATGGATGGATGGATGTTTATTCATTGTTGTTGCTTAGTGTATGTTGTTGGCTAGAGGTTTAATTTGTTTTAGGTTGTTGCAGGTGGAGGCGTGAACAAAAGCACAACTCTACCTCCACCCCTCCTTGTCTCTCGACACGCCCATTTTCAGGGAGATTTTGGAAGGAGGAGTTACCGTCTCAACCTGGGTTTAGTCTCACTTTAAAGCTAGATTTATACTTGACGCGACGCGCAGCGCGCGAGGGTGCGCGCTCCAAAAGTGACGCAATTTCACAGTCCCCGCCCCTGCGCGTTGGCCCCGCGCAGGGGATTAGCGCGTGCCGTGCACCTCTGAAATTTTGAAACTCCGCAAGCCTCTGCGCGCGCGGTGGGCGCTACGATTTGATTGACAAGTCCTCACCCGACAGCCTTCACCCTCTTCACGCCGGAGCTTGCAGCTGTTTGCGCCGCTGTGGTCGTGGAGACGGAGTCGCGACGCATGGAGGAATGTTTTGTGACACAAAATGTATTAAATTCTCCTTCGTTCCTGATCTGGAGTCGGACTTTTCTTTTGTTTTTTCGCCAAAAGTCACGTGATCGCTTTCTCCTCCGCTGACTCCATGCATTAAAGCCGCAAATAAAGACAACAGTTCAGCACGCGAGCGGAAAGCTATTTGTTTTTGTTGTGTGATTTCAAACAGTTCTTCTTCTACGGTAGATTTCTTCTTCTACACCTTTCTTGCAACATATGCACAGGTTTTAGAGGGTACTGCCTCCTGCTGGTCCGTAAAAGAACAGCACTTTGCCATGCGCCGCGGTGCGTCAACCATAAACACAGAGGCGAAACTATGAACGCATTTCACCGCACGGCTTGAGTGCACGCGCGGCGCGCACGCTCCAGCCTGCGGACCAAAGCGAAAGTCTAACTCAGCCTTAAGACCTCTGAGTCCACGAAGCGTCACTCCATGTGGCTTTTAAAGTGCAAATTAAACCATCAAGTGAAAGAACACTCCAGAAATAGCTTTGTCCATCAGACAAAGACGCACTGTAGTTATTCTCTGGTCATCAGGACACCGATAACTTCTGCCTAAAGAAGCAAGGAGAGCCACCTGAAATGAATTAAACATGTCTTCTTAAAGTTGAAACTGTGTCAATTACAATCAAATAAAAACAATGAGAAATTTAATATTAGATGTAAAGGATAAGAGTTAAAGATAAACAATGTGTTTGTTAAGGTTTTAAATATGTAACAATATATTTCTGAAGGGACCCCCATGACCCAAAATGGAAGAAGCACGTAAAAGATAATGGATGGATATTTCTGAAGGGACACTGAAAACAGAATACTGTAACTTATATTTGGCCGTTTTCCTCTTTCTTTTTTCCCCTTTTTTTTATATATATTTTTATTTCCCTTAAAAAAAAACAAGGCACAGCACAACAGATCTACACAATTAAAACGGTACAACACAAT
>JBBPBX010002576.1:0-25435 GCA_038048925.1 Garcialebias charrua
AAATTGTTTAAATTGTGGGCCCTGAATCTATCATCTATTAAAGATGAACTTTTTTAATGGAATTATGGAAGGTAAACAACTTTTCCATGATATTCTATATTTTTGGAAAGGGTATGTATGTATGTATGCATGTGTGTGTATATACAGTATATATCAATAGATTGATAAATTGATAGATAGATGGATTGATGGATTTTTTCACTCAATACATTTTATTAATGAGAGATTATGTGCCGCAGAACTAAAGTTCCTAAGCGTGTTTCAGCATGGCACTACTGATTGTTGCATAGCCTTGCAGCAGCGCATAGCATTAGTAGCTTAGCATCTTGTTGCGGTCTCCTGTTTGGGAACATATGATCAAAAACGCTACAAAATTATGATTCTTTTCATTTTAGCATTTAAACTAAAGTTAAGCCATTGCTGTAAGCACCTACTATGTTGGTGTCAAATTTCACAGTAAAATGTGACATTTATTTTTAAATAACATTTTGTGTGTGTTTGTGTGTGTGTGTGTGTGTGTGTGTGTGTGTGTTGTGTGTGTGTGTGTGTGTGCGCGCGCGCGTGTTCTTAAACTACAACAGCTATCAATAATTATCGATAACTTTATTTTTATGTTAAGAATAGTTTATTCCAGTTGAGACCATCTCGTTAGTGATGAACTCAGGCTCTCCATATTGGTTTTGGGGAAATATTGGGCCAATTAAAGATCAATAATCCTGATCTTTAGCTGACTGCTTCCTCACAGTGGTGTGCGTCTCTCAGGGGTGGTGAGCAGTCGATGATGCTCATTAGTAAGCAGCACAGGTTTGTAGTCGATACGCTGGGAGCTAGGAGGGTCAGATCGATGGGTACAGTAACTTGAGCTGAAAGTTAGTAAAGAAGTGAACAAGGTCATTATGATATTTTGGTAGAATTTGTTTTTGTTAACTTGTTTTAATTTTATATAAGAACCATTTTTGTTATGACATTATAGTCTAATCACATTGTACTACTGTCAGTCATACTGGTACAACATTTTAATGCAAGGCTCCTCAACAAAGCTGCTCAGGGGTCGGACATCCAGCAATTAAAGTCATTATGCAAATAAACTAAGCATTACAATGATCTGTCACCTTTTACATGTGTTTGTTTATTGCATTAAATCATAAATGCAATAAACAAAACCCAAACCCAGAACTAAAAAAAAAAAAAATTATGAACTCATTGGTGGGCCAGACTGAAATTACCCGTGGGCAGGAAGTGGCCCGTGGACCACCAGTTGAATAGCCCCGTTTCAATAGATGTTTGTTTTTATGAATGTTGAAGATTTATTTGGCTTACTTGTTTTTGATCTTATTTCCCCAGGATTTAGCATTTGTGCCACTTAAATAAATAAAATCAGACTAATTCTTAGTCAGTTGACTAAACAACTCACGTTTTCTTACATTGGGTACATACTGTATACTTCTATTTTTATTTGCATTCACTCTTTCAGCAGAGGATTTAACCTGATCTCTGCTTTACTTTGGGAGTTGATTTTGCTTTTTTGCTCAGGGCAACAAGTGTTACTTGGAAGGCACTGAATGCTAAAACTTGCTAACTTAAAAATGGAAAAATACTTGTAAATCTCCTTAACTATTATATATTTTCAGCTTTTTGAACAATCAGCCTCAAATGGTTGCAGTATTTGGCTGGAAACATTCTTGTTTTTGCTGTCTTTTCATGCTTCCTCTTACCAGATGCCAGGTAATCTAATTATTGCTTGGCAACAGTCAGTTTGAGAGAAATAAATAAATAAACAAAAAGCAAATGATGAGTGCAAATAGTTTGTGTATGATCACTAACATCCAAGACATGGGGGACATGGAGCTATGCAGCATCCTGAGAGCCTTCTAGTGTTACTGAGTGAATACACACTGGATGGTATGAGAGGCATTAATAGACCGTTAATTCACTTGTAATGTTGATTATCTGCACCCTGTGGTGTCATGGATGGATGGATGGGCAAAGAAACTCATGGATTTATTAATTAAGGAGGTACAGAAGGATGGATGAGCCAGAGCATGGAGCAGTGGGCGGTTGTTGGAGTGAGAAGATTTTTGCCACTTTGTTAGTTTCAGACTTATTAAATATGTCAAAAGTTCATTTAATCAGCCTTGATTATGAACTAATATGTGTTTGTTTAATTTTATCAAAACTACAATTGTAGTTGTAAATCATATTTTTTGGTCTACTTGCAGAAAGATTAAATTTCCATCAGGATTAGTTTTTTGGTATTTGTATGTCTCTATTGTTTTAAAAATGTTAAGGCCTAAACTTGACTTGTCTGACTGGTCAGGAAGTACGGTACTTTGTATCTTAAATAGAGGCAGCTGCCTTTGGTAGTGTCTGCTAAAGGATTGGTGTTAGTTTAATTAGCTTGGCTTGGTTGCAACATGCTCGTCTGAACATAATCTGATGAAAACTGATCTCACTTATTAAACTTTTTACCATAGTTTAATTCTTCATTTTGGTAAATCTCTTCTTATCCACGTCTTTTTCTCCACTCCTGTCATGTTTGTAGTGAGAGGTGGCCGTTTTTACGAAATGTCCGTGCACACATGCTGTGTCCTAATCAAAGCCAGTCTCTGCACATTGTGTCCCAGTTGAGTGGTTATTTTTGTCTGCAGAGCTCTAACACAGGGGATGGAAAGGGTCACACGGGCCACACCAACAAATCGTATCAAGACCAGCAGATGAACAGTGACTCTGCAGGACAGCTAGCACACACAGATCCACCCCTACACTGTTTAAGTCAACAAATAAACCATTGATTTGGGTCAAAGATCACTGTCATGAATACAAACTCATACAAGCCTTATTGTGTGTAGTAGCATTCATGTGTAGCATTCAATGTGTGTAGCACTTTGAGATTTTCACTAATGAAAAGTGCGTTATAAATTGAATTCATTATTATTATTATTATTATTATTATTATTATTATTATTATTATTATTATTATTAAGCCTTGTTGTATTCTCGCTCCTATCTCTCATTTGTTGACACAAACACGGGTTTGGTAGATTTATTTTTTTTTTTTTTTGCCCATATTTATATTAAAATGTTTATTCTTCATCTGGAATACCCAAATTATTTTACTTTCTACTTCTCATATACAATAAAGAAAAACTGAAATTATCACGTCCCTTTTGTCTCCATGGCAAATCTTCAGCCTCTTACACACTCACGATGCTGACACACAGTGACATAATTACCGTATTTTCCGGTGTATAGGTCGCACCTTTTAATGTTTTTTTTTCCAAGGCCTGCGACCTATACTTAGGTGCGACCTATATATGGCTTGTTATCACTTTCGGTGAAACAAATTTTTAAATCCAGCTCATTTCACAATTACGTTCATTTATTAAGGAAAAGTTCAGCTCAGACACATATTTGCTATAATTTTTATCAAACAAATAATTGTTTTTAAGTGTTAATCTTCTTAAAAGCCTTGCTGTGCGCTCCTGTGGCAGACATTTGCAGCAGAGCTAAACGTAGGTGCGACCTATACACCAGTGCGACCTATCTAGGGATTTTTCCAATCTATTGGTGATAATTGGACAATGCGACCTATACACAGGTGCGACCTATACACCAGAAAATACTGTACTGCCCGTGAGAGGAATCAAGTTTCTGGCATGTTAGTTTAGAATGTGAGTATTTCAGCTTCGGCCCAATTAGTTCCTGACCCCATTGTGCAGTTACTGACAGAGTGCTGCAGGTCTTCAGGGTTGCACATACTGGAAATAATCACAAACATGTTTTATATATTCAGACAAAACTGAGCTGATAAATAATTTTTCTTGCACACAGTAAATGTCAATGCTTTGGCTCTTACTCATGTCCAACAGACAAATACTGTAACATGTACAAGTGAAGTAAACTGTTATAAACCAGCAGTATGACTAATAATAATAGCTTAAAATGTTTTTATTAGTTGCTAACAATGAGTTGCAATTATTTGTTGCATCATTACAGGAAAAAGGTTTAGCCACACAAGTGTTCTGTGTGTTTAGATAGGCCAGAGCAGAGACTTTGTCTATTGAGTCATAAAGTGAGTGCGTTTTAGTCAAGGTACTTTTTGGATGCTTAAACACTGTGAAAACCATCAAGATGTTCAGGACTGGGACTAGATCTTAAGTCTTTAAAAACAGTAATTCAGAAATTACACTCATGACTTGAGGAATGAGACATTTGTAGCTCATGTCTAAGAGTTACTGTAATCAGCTGATATGGGTGTGACATCATGAGTTTACATTATTGAACCTCTTCACAATATTCTAATTTTCTGAGACACTGAATTGTTTTTTAGTTATTTGTAATCCATAATAATTAAAATTACAAGAAATAAAAACTTGAAATATTTCACTCTGTGTATTGAATCAATTTCACTTTCTGAAATGACTGACAAAAAAAATGAACTTTTTCAACATACAGTAGTCCCTCGCTACTTCGCGGTTCGATGTTAGCAGACTCACTTTTTCGCGGTTTTTCAAAGAAAGATTGGACATGACCCACAAGTGACTGATTGATGGATGAGCCGCAAGATCAGCATGGAATTTTTTATTTAAAATAAATTAATTTAAATTATTTAGCACCTGCTGCACCTGTGTGCAGCACACGTGCAGGGAGAAGCTCCCTCCTGCAGCATGTGAATGGAGAAGTGGGCGTGGCTGAGAGCACTGGCAGAGAGCAGACTACTACTTAACGTATTTTCCAGTGTATAGGTCGCACCTTTTTATGGTTTTTTCAAGGCCTGCGACCTATACTCAGGTGCGACCTATATATGGCTTGTTATCACTTTCGGTGAAACAAATTTTTAAATCCAGCTCATTTCACAATTACGTTCATTTATTAAGGAAAAGTTCAGCTCAGACATATATTTGCTATAATTTTTATCAAACAAATAATTGTTTTTAAGTGTTAATCTTCTTAAAAGCCTTGCTGTGCACTCCTGTGGCAGACATTTGCAGCAGAGCTAAACGTAGGTGCGACCTATACACCAGTGCGACCTATCTAGGGATTTTTCCAATCTATTGGTGATAATTGGACAATGCGACCTATACACAGGTGCGACCTATACACTAGAAAATACTGTACTACTTGTACTACTATTCCTACTTCGCAGTTTTTCACTTACTGCGGGGAACTGATAACGGAAACCCCTGCGATAAATGAGGGACTACTGTATTTAAAAAAACAATTATGCACCCGTACAATCTTTCTTCAAGTGCTTTGCTTTATCTCAACATCTCAAACTAAGACACAATATGATAAATAATATTAGGACTTGATCAATTCATTACTAAACTTATATTTTACGGTTTTGTTTAGTGAAATTACTAACAAGCAGATTTTTTTATTTCATCCATTTCCTGCTTCTTGTCTGTGATTGTGTCACAGAAGCAACAGGTCCAGAAGAGAAACCCAGACATCCCTTTTCCTCAGCAAAACCCTCCAGCTCTCTGTGGAGGATCCTAAGGTTATCCCATGCCTGATGCATGATCCCCCACAACAAGTTTTGGGTCTGACCTTGGAACTCCCCCAGAAAGTTCAGAAGCTCAGAAGACCTTCCAGGAAAGGCCCCCAGGAGGCATCCTAATCAGATGTCTGGACACTTTAACNAGCACCTGCTGCACCTGTGTGCAGCACACGTGCAGGGAGAAGCTCCCTCCTGCAGCATGTGAATGGAGAAGTGGGCGTGGCTGAGAGCACTGGCAGAGAGCAGACTACTACTTAACGTATTTTCCGGTGTATAGGTCGCACCTTTTTATGGTTTTTTCAAGGCCTGCGACCTATACTCAGGTGCGACCTATATATGGCTTGTTATCACTTTCGGTGAAACAAATTTTTAAATCCAGCTCATTTCACAATTACGTTCATTTATTAAGGAAAAGTTCAGCTCAGACATATATTTGCTATAATTTTTATCAAACAAATAATTGTTTTTAAGTGTTAATCTTCTTAAAAGCCTTGCTGTGCGCTCCTGTGGCAGACATTTGCAGCAGAGCTAAACGTAGGTGCGACCTATACACCAGTGCGACCTATCTAGGGATTTTTCCAATCTATTGGTGATAATTGGACAATGCGACCTATACACAGGTGCGACCTATACACTAGAAAATACTGTACTACTTGTACTACTATTCCTACTTCGCAGTTTTTCACTTACTGCGGGGAACTGATAACGGAAACCCCTGCGATAAATGAGGGACTACTGTATTTAAAAAAACAATTATGCACCCGTACAATCTTTCTTCAAGTGCTTTGCTTTATCTCAACATCTCAAACTAAGACACAATATGATAAATAATATTAGGACTTGATCAATTCATTACTAAACTTATATTTTACGGTTTTGTTTAGTGAAATTACTAACAAGCAGATTTTTTTATTTCATCCATTTCCTGCTTCTTGTCTGTGATTGTGTCACAGAAGCAACAGGTCCAGAAGAGAAACCCAGACATCCCTTTTCCTCAGCAAAACCCTCCAGCTCTCTGTGGAGGATCCTAAGGTTATCCCATGCCTGATGCATGATCCCCCACAACAAGTTTTGGGTCTGACCTTGGAACTCCCCCAGAAAGTTCAGAAGCTCAGAAGACCTTCCAGGAAAGGCCCCCAGGAGGCATCCTAACCGCCGCTTTGCGGACACAGTGAAGGCTGAGTTAGACTTTCGCTTTGGTCCGCAGGCTGGAGCGCGCGCGCCGCGCGTGCACTGTGCCGCACGGCGAAATGCGTTCATAGTTTCGCCCCTGTGTTTATGGTTGACGCACGGCGGAGCATGGCAAAGTGCTGTTCTTTTACGGGCCAGCAGGTGGCAGTAGCCTCTACAACATGTGCATATGTTACAAGAAAGGGTGTAGAAGAAGAAATCTACCGTAGAAGAAGAACTGTTTGACGTCACAACACAAACAAAATGGCTTCCCGCTCGCTTCATTCTTGAACTGTCTTTATTAGAGGAGCAAATTATAATAGAACAACAGTTATTGTGTCTTGCAATTTTAATGAGACGAAGAAGACGCAGAAGGAGATGGTATGTTCGGCCATTACACCCTCAGAGACGTACTGGTGGGTGGTGATGCCGATGCGGAGAATTGACGAAGAAATGCACTTCAGTTACTTCCGCATGTCTGCACGCCGATTTGATGACCTGCTACATCGTATTTCGCCTTTCATACGACATGGAAGGACCCACAGCAGCCCAGTGACATTACCCGAGCGTTTGGCAGTGACTTTAAGAATCCTGGCTTCAGGTAGCAGCCAGAAAAGTGTAGCAGCCAGCTACAAACTTGGTGCAACTACGGTTTCCCTGATAGTCTCTGAGGTGTGCTAAGCTATATTGTATATTGCTATATGTATTTGAATGTTAATGATTTTAAATAAAATGAAACTACATTGAAATATCCACTTCAGCTTTCCGTCTGTTTTGTTTGCATATTGTATTTACAAAGCCACTAACAGTTGTATTACATAAAATTTGGTATGAAAGACTTTTTTATAATTGTAAGAACATTAGATGTTAGAATTATTTGGAAACCTGAAATGGCATTGTAAATATAAGTCCCATATTGCATTAAAATGAAGCATTGCTACCTGACACGAAAAATCTCAATGTGTAGTAGCCTTTATTTCACCAGGAATGTGAAGTGGAATGTGGAGAAACCTGTAGAAATAGTGTTTTGATTTTAATGTGTGCAAAAATTGCATGCTGTCTAAAATCAGATGTCTGGACACTTTAACTTTTTTCAATGTGGAGGAGCAGCAGCTCTACTCCACCTCCCCCAGTTAATGAGCTCTTGGCCTTTTCTCAAAGTCTGAGCCCGAGCGCCCTACAGAGGAAGCTCATTTGAGCTGCTTCAGTAATCTTGTTCGTTCAAAGATGAGCCATACTTCATCACCATAGGTGAGGGATAATAATAATAATAATAATAATTGTCTAATCTTGTCATCTGCGTATGTTTCCCATACACAGACGAAATTCGTCTCTGCATTTAACCCAACCACCTACCAGGTGGTGCAGTGAGCAGCCATAGAAGGCGCTCGGGGAGCTGGAGAAAAAATGCAGATAGACCAATAAACTGAGAGCTTTGCCTTTTGACTCGGCTTTCTTCACCACAATGGACTAAAGCAAAACCCTTGTTACTGCAGGTGTCTCCAATCGGTCGCTCCATCTTACCATAACTCATGAACAAAACTTTCAGATATTTGAGCTTCGCTTGAGGCACTCACCCTCTTTTTGTGCTTTCTACCTTTAGTCTTTCTTGTCTTGGTTCTCTCTTTGTCGTCAGTAAACTTAAATTTAACAGTTCGAGCTGTGGACAACTGAAACTCTGAACTAGATTTCTGATCTTTAAATTGTATTTGCTGAAATACCTGCATTGTTTAGTTTTTACCCCGTGTTTCACTATTTTTTTTTCTGCTCCTGACATCCTGTGAGACTAATTAGACTCATTTGCAGCCATTCAACTTCCTTTACGTTTTCTGTGTCCTTTCTTTTTACACACTGCCAGTAAAAAACAGTAACACGTTCATTTACAAGATTTTCTTTGAACATCCATATGTGTTTAACATAAATATGCAGACTCTTTTATTCATCTGACAGCTCTATTCTCCGCCCAAATACATATGCAGCCATATTTTGCTCGCAGGCCCATATGATAGTCATTTGGCCGTATGGAGGAACAGGATGTCCACATGGAGCTGGTGTTGGAGCTAAAGAAGAGTCTGTCATTTAGTTTACTGTCTTAATATGCTACCTCTTTATTTTTAATGTTTACACTCGTTCTCATAATGCTGCAGTTTGACCATTTTGGAGTACACAACCAAAAACATAACTTTGAGTTATTTAGCCCTATAAAGTTGTGTTGTGTTATTTTAACATGCGATTTTTGTACACTGATCAAACGTTAGACAGGCTTATTTTTCTTTTGGGAGCGTTTCTTTCCTTTTATCCGCTGGGTTGTGGTTTGGTCTGCAGCCATCAGACAAAAATACTTGACTCTCCTGTTGATGAATGCTTCACTTCTTTCATCAGCACACCTTCATCTCTTGGCCATTTGGTGCCGTGTAAGAAATTGTACAGACGGGTTAGGCTTGTTTTCTAGACAGTGGTTTTCTACTGCAGGAGACCAGTTGAAAAGGAGGAATGAGACTGAATAAAACAAAAATGATGTTACAACTAGGGATGCACCGATCCACATTTCTCACTTCCGATCCGATACCAATACTTATTAACTCAGTATCGACCGATACCGATACTTTCCCGATCCGATACTGTTCAGGTATTTGACTCTGTATAATGAAACTTTTGCACCCAAACTATTCATTTTAACATTGTGTGAGATAAACCCAATGAAGACACTCTTAAGCCTTACAATAGGGAACCCCCTTATTGTAAGGCTTAAGAGTGTCTTCATTGGGTTTATCTCACACAATGTTAAAAAGGGCAGTCACAGATTGTGATTGAACACAAGTGCTCTTTGAAGCTGGATCGGAAAAGTATCGGCAGGTTTGATCCGATACCCGATACTTAAATAATGCTGGTATCGGATACCGATACCGATACTGGATTGGATCTGCCCCATCCCTAGTTACAACCAGTCTCCTATTCACATCTACTGTAACTGACAAATTCAAGCATGTCATTTCCACTTTGGTGTGATCTTTGTTCAGCTGTTGCAATCCTAAAACTTACAAAAACTGGCATGCAAAAAGCTGTAAGCAATTATGATCCATTATTATAACTATTAGCTCCTAAGTATTTATCCAACCTACTGCAGTGGCTCCATATATTTTTTTATATAAATTCCCATCATTACATTATTTTAATGGTTAATAATGATAAAATGCTTGATTTTTATTTTAGTATGCGCATCACTTTGGCCAACGGCAGCTTTTAATGCACTTTATAATAAACTTGGACTTATTTAGGTATTCATTTTAAAAAGCTGCCATTTTTAAATAAGGTTCCAGTTAAACTTAGTCATGCAACAACAGTGTCGAGCCAACCTATGCTCAGATTTTGTTGGTGTAAAGATTTAATAAAAAAATAAAAAATCAGTCTTTAGTGCAGAGCTTCTCAGATCTGGCAGGAAAAATAGTTACACAAACACGTGCCATTTTCGAAACACCAACATTAATGGCAAAAATGTATTTAAATATATACCGTACGTTCTGATGTTATAAAAGAGCAAAATTTAAAAATCCTTGTAAAAAGAAAAACAAGATAAATACACAAAAGACAGATTGCACACAAGTAGCTTTGTTTGTGTACTTTGTAAACTCTGAGAAAGTATTCAGTCTGTAGTTTTAGACGGTGCAACATATCAGAAGAGGAAACATTTCAGGGAAGGCTATCTGCAGGGTGCATGAACATGACAAGGATTATCTAACAGTTATTACCATCACCGTTTGTGTTTGTGGAAAAGAGTGAGGGAACATCTGGAAGAATATTAGCTTTTTTATTTATTTTTTATTTTTTACATCTTTCCTTCCAGTGATAATCCTCTTCTATAGTGTTTTTTTAAGAATACATGTTCTTCTAAGGGTTGTTAAGTATATGTTTATTCAAATTAAGCAATAGTTTTATTTTGTTAAATGCAAAACTCACATTGATCAAAAAATAAAAATCAGTTTTTTAAGACAGCAATCCACTTCCCTGCTTTCTAACAGGAAGTACCCCCCAGTGACGGGGCTACGATCCTGTGCACAGTACCGTATGCAAACAAAATAGTGCATGTGTTATTTAGTGTTCTCTTGATTTTCCTGTTTAAATTCGGTATTTATCTCTTCAATAAGTTGTGATTAAAAAAATTAGAGCGAAACATGCTCCTTAATGGTAAATTGTTGATGCTGATGATGGCGTGTGCTTTCAGGTGCGTAACCTGTGCTACATGGTGACACGCAGGGAAAAAATGAAGCACAGTCTGTGTGACCTCCAGGAGAAGATCTTCCATCTGCAGATACAACTTCTAGAAGAGGACATGGCTGGAGGTAAGGTGGAAATAATGTGAGCATGTTTTTAGAGAAGTCTTAACTCAAATGTTTCAGCCACTTTAGCAGAATGTAGCTCTTCAAGCAAAGCAAAACTTGAACACCTCAGGAGTAGAACGATCACCTCGAAGCCCTTCTTGCCTGGCTGTTGTGGAAATGGTCTCTCATTAGTTTGGTAAAGGAGGCCACACTTCACACCTGCACAGCTAAGACCACGGGAATACCAGTTCATCCACGTTCTGACACACATCATCCACATAAATGCAGCTCAATTTTCCATCCACTATACGCAGATGACTTATCGTGATTCGTTCTGTTCAGAGGCATCCTGATGGAGAACAAGAACCCTCATAGAGCTCCTGAGGTACTTTGTTGGTCAGACCTTCTCAAATTAGATTTTATCAAATAAATGTGGGGAAAGCCTCACTAAAGACTGCAGTTCTTTACATATACATGTAAATAATGTGCATAAATGAGTTGAGATGTTCGAATAGAGGCAGACTGATTAAGCAGCAGATGTTGTCCACTTTTTAAACAATTATTAATAATCTACAGCTACAACTGACTTTCTATAACCCACAATTTAGCTTTTTTAATGGCAATGTTCTTCTTTGTATGTACCTGGTGCCTGGTACATACCAAGTACTACCTTGCCAAAAGTATTCGCTCACCTGCCTTGACTCACATATGAGCTTAAGTGACATCCCATTCCTAATCCATAGGGTTCAAGATGACGTTGGTCCACCCTTTGCAGCCAGAACAGTTTCAACTCTTCTGGGAAGACTTTCCACAAGGTTTAGGAGTGCGCTTATGTGGATTTTTGATCATTCTTCCAGAAGTGCATTTGTGAGGTCACATGCTGATGTTGGACAAGAAGGCATGGCTCCCAGTCTCCGCTCTTGATTCATCCCAAAGGTGTTCTATAGGGTTGAGGTCAGGACTCTGTGCAGGCCAGTCAAGTTCATCCACACCAGACTCTGCCATCCATGTCTTTATGGACCTTGCTTTGTGCACTGGTGCACAGTCATGTTGGAAGAGGAAGGGGCCAGCTCCAAATTGTTCCCACAAAGTTAAGAACATGGACTTGTCCAAAATGTCTTGGTATGCTGAAGCAGTCAGAGTTCCTTTCACTGGAACTAAGGGGCCAAGCCCCACTCCTGAAAAACAACCCCACACCTTAATCCCCCTCTACCAAACTTTACACTTGGCACAATGCAGTCAGACAAGTACTGTTCTCCTGGCAACTGCCAAACCCAGACTCGTCCTTCAGATTGCCAGATAGAGAAGCATGATTTGTCACACCAGAGAATGCGCCTCCACTGCTCTAGAGTCCAGTGGCGGTGTGCTTTACACCACTGCGTCCTACACTTTGCATTGCACTTGGTGATGTATGGCTTGGATGCAGCTGCTCGACCATGGAAACCCATTCCATGAAGCTCTCTGTGCACTGTTCTTGAGCTACTGTTCTTGAGCTAATCTGAAGGCCAAATGAAGTTTGGAAGTCTGCAGTGATTGACTCTGCAGAAAGTTGGCGACCTCTTCGCACTATGCGCTTCAGCATCCGCTGACCACGCTCCGTCAGTTTACGTGACCTACCACTTGGTGGCTGAGTTGCTGTCATTCCCAAACACTTCCATTTTCTTATAATACAGTGGACAGTTGACTGTGGAATATTTAGCAGCGAGGAAATTTCACAACTGGATTTGTTGCATAGATGGCATCCTATCTGTTCCACGCTGGATTTCACTGAGCTCCCGAGAGCAACCCATTCTTTCACAAATGTTTGTAAAAACAGTCTGCATGCCTAGGTGCTGCATTTTATACACCTGTGGCCATGGAAGTAATTGGAACACCTGATTCTGAGCATTTGGATGGGTGAGCCAATACTTTTGGCAATGTAGTGTATGTACAGTAGGTACCTGTAAGTACTGGGCTGTATTATTTGCTACAATTTTAGGCACATTTTGAGTAAAAATAATGTTCCCGTTTGTTTCAGGTTATCAGTTTGCTTCACACTAACAGAGAAGTAGATATTTAGTGCTATTATCTTTAGACAACAGCAGAACTGTTTGCACACAGCTTAAAGTTAGTGCAGAGTTGGGTGTGTTTTGCACTACAGTATTCCTTTGTGGACTTAAGAGTTTCTGGTTGTTTATATTTTTATGTAGCTTAAACCGGAATTCAGGATCCTGAGATCCAGGCCCAAACCTTCTGAGTCTGCGTTGTTTCTTTTCACAAACAACGAGTTCCTGTTTGGGGTTGTTGGCACATTCTCATATATACAGGGAGTCCTCGACTTACGAACGAGTTCTAGACCTAAGGACCGTTCGTATGTTGAAAATGACGTAAGTCGGATCATATACACAAAAAAAGAAAAGAATTTTTTTTTTTAATAAATGAATACATGTACAGTACTGTACAGTCGCCAAGCACTTAGCCTATCCTAACACAGTTTTTAAAGATGAAGGAGTGAGTTGAATTGTCTCCCTTTCACATAAAGGGAGCTAGCTCCTTTTATGTGAATGGAGCCTGCTAGGGAGGAGGGAGACCATTCAACTCACTCCATCTTTAAAAACTGTTAGGATAGGCTAAGTGCTTGGTGACTGTACAATACTGTACATTTATCTATTTATTAAAAATATATACAGTATATATTTATTTTTTATTTATTTTATTTATAAATAGATAAATGTACTGTACTGTACAGTCACAAAGCACTTAGCCTGTCCTAACAGTTTTTAAAGATGGAGTGAGTTGAATTGTCCCCCTCCTCCCTAGCAGGCTCCATTCACATACAGGGAGCTAGCTCTCTTTATGTGAAGGGGTGACAATTCAACTCACTCCTTCATCTTTAAAAACGGTGTTAGGATAGGCTAAGTGCTTGGTGACTGTACAGTACTGTACATGTATTCATTTATTTAAAAAAATAATAATAATAATTTGAAACGTCGTAAGTCGGGGGCGTCGTAAGTCGAGGACTCCCTGTATTTGAAGGTGATGAAAAGCCTTTTTAATGGCACTGTATGACGAGACAAAAATCTAAACCACCTAAAACGTTTGCACAGATGTGGGTTGAATGAAGCAAAGACTTAACGCCGAATGAACACAATTATCAAAAGAAAAGATCAAGTTGAATAAATCCCACATTTTTATCAGTTGGTTCTACATTAGCAGCTGTTACTGGTGCTGCTGAATGACAGCTGTTTTGTAGTCGATGTGGAGCCTTTTTAGCTGAAAAAGTCGTGACCTGCAGCTGACATGGGGATGACAGGGAAAGCTTGTTGTCATGGTAATAACACTAATGTCTTGCTGGCATGGTAATGATGGTGAACTTCTGTCAGCCCGCTCCTGTGGCTGTGTGCTGGAGAATTGCAGCACTCTCCATTCTTGAGAAAAGCGACACGCACATCTACACCCTTGACTAAATCGAATGCGAACACTTTCACTCCCAAATGCACACACACACACACACACACACACACATGCACACACGCAGTGCAGAGCTGCTGACTCAGCAGATTGTTGCCATCAGGTACTAGGAGCTGTGCTGCTGGCACTAAACAGCCATATCTATTCACAGTGCCACAGGAGTTAGATTAGAGCAAATAGGTGTGCATGTGTGTGTGCGTGTGTTTTAAAAAGCAGCAGAGAGTGAAGAATGAGGTTGCCTGCTAGAATGATTTGTCGAGTCCCTCACCATCTTCCCCTCCTATTCTCTCTCCATCGTCTTCTCTAATTATTTTTTTCTCCTCCATCTGTTGCTCTTATTTTCTCTTATTTTGCTTCCAGTTCTTACCCTCGCTGTCGTTTTATTTTGGTTCTCCAGCCTCGACTTTTACACAAATTGATTTTGCAGTAATGTGCGACGCTGAAGTGAGACTACAATCACTGCCTACGTGTTAAGATTGCTCATAAAGAGTATGACCTTAAACTACCTTTAAAGAAAAGAAAAACGCGAGACACAAAACTAACGAATGCTGTATGAATTAAAGTTCGACCGTTATTTGAATGAATGCCGCCCCTTTCTTTTGAAGTTAAACCCAAGATCATCTTATGTTGAGTAAAAGTTGTTTAACTTTGATCCAAATGCATGTTTTACATAAGGCACACATTACACTTTAAACAACGTATATTTTTTAGTTCAGAGCAGAATACTGTAGAGGTTTTTCAGAAACTTTAAAATACGTTTATTCCCTTATCTTTCAATGAAAAACTCTTGCATCGCTCTTATCTGCCTAAATCAGAGCCACTAACCTCTGTCCTCCTGCTTGTCTCTCGTAGTACTTCATCTATCATCCACCGGCTGTTGGCGTGTTTGTCAGGTTGGGGGTTGCATGAGTCATGCTTTGTGAATGTTTTGGCGTGTTATGGTCAGGGCGAGCAGTCAGAAAAACTTTAACCTTCATCTGCAGACAGAAGTGACTGAGGTGATTAGAAGTTAAAAACTAAACCAATTAACTATCATTTATGGGCTTTTTCCAAACATGTACACACGTTTCTCTTTGAAACAATTTTAATTCAACATTTAAATAAACTGAAAATCATCCTCACTCGCATACATTAAAGACTGTGAACGTTACCGTGTCTTAAGGGTTTTGCGCTCATTTGCTGCTGACGATTCTCGTCTGCAAGCAGAGATCTGAACAAACGACGTGGATGGAATATGTTCCCGCAGGTTGCATGAACAACGTGGCTTAATATTTCAGATTCGATTGTTCGTTAGGACATGAGCTTTTTGTGTTTTACAATTTGAGTACAGAGGAAAGGCACCTAAAGGTTATCTGAATAGATGTGGGTATACGTCTGACTGCACAAACTCAATGAACAATACAGAACTTAAGGGGAAATATCACAACTCATTTTTTTAAATAATTTGTTATGAAGGCTCGCAGCAAATTCAACATGGCAGACTCACCCAGCTGCAGCTCATCGCTCATCAACTTTCCAGATCCAGACAAAAGGTTCTCCTTCCTGGGCTCTTCCCGCTTGCCAGCCAAGCTGCATCCCACCACCTCCCCATCTCCACCCGGTGTCTCAAGGTCCTCTGGTCTCCCCTTCCTTCGTCCCGACTCGGGGGGTGGGGAGATATCCATAATCTATCTCCCTATGCCGGACATTCAAGCTCACAGCGGTTCGGCATGCATGTCCTCCGCCGGGGCCCGAGTGCCAAAGAACTCTTGTCACATTGTGTGAGAGGGTGCTATTTATAAGACTGAGCTGAATACAGCATCTCAGACTGAGGAAGTCTTTCGGGCGAAAGACGAAACATTTCTACACTTTTATTTTTTATTTATTTTTTTTTTGAATGTCCAGAGGACCAGACTTAGCTTTTTTAGATTTTTCTACCTGGATTATTGAGCATGCATCAGGGGCTTCATGGAATGGGTTTCCATGGTCGAGCAACTGCATCCAAGCCATACATCACCAAGTGCAATGCAAAGCATCGGATGCAGTGGTGTAAAGCACGTTGCCACTCGACTCTGGAGCAGTGGAGGCGCATTCTCTGGAGTGACGAATCGCGCTTCTCCATCTGGCAATCTGATGGAGGGGTCTGGGTTTGGCGGTTGCCAGGAGAACTGTACTTGTCTGACTGCATTGTGCCAAGTTTGGTGGAGGAGGGATTAAGGTATGGGGTTGTTTTTCAGGAGCGTGGCTTGGCCCTTTTTTTCCAGTGAAAGGAACTCTGACTGCTTCAGCATACCAAGACATTTTGGACAATTCCATGCTCCCAACTTTGTGGGAACAATTTGGAGCTGGCCCCTTCCTCTTCCAACATGACTGTGCACCAGTGCACAAAGCAAGGTCCATAAAGACATGGATGGCAGAGTCTGGTGTGGATGAACTTGACTGGCCTGCACAGAGTCCTGACCTCAACCCGATAGAAAACCTTTGGGATGAATCAGAGCGAAGACTGAGAGCCAGGCCTTCTTGTCCAACATCAGTATGTGACCTCACAAATACACTTCTGGAAGAATGGTCAAAAATCCCCATAACACACTCCTAAACCTTGTGGACAGCCTTCCCAGAAGAGTTGAAACTGTTCTGGCTGCAAAGGGTGGACCAACGTCACATTGAACCCTATGGATTAGGAATGGGATGTCACTTGAGCTCATATGTGAGTCAAGGCAGGTGAGCGAATACTTCTGGCATTGTAGTGTATATTTAAAGAAATACTGGAGCCAGCCTATAGGGGGTGCTTGTTTCATTTTGGCTTCAGCTTCCGCATTACGTCCTGCTTTTAGTTATTAATACAGCTCATGCTGATGATCTTATTTCAATTTCTAAATAAGAAGCACTATGTTTTTCCAAAGTAAAAAAACAAACAAACCTTATTTATTATCCAGCCGACTCTCACAGTGGTTTGTTTTAGGAGCTGGGAGCTCCAGAGATGCTTTGTTGATCTAATTAGTTGAGATTGTCCAATAACAAGCTGATGGTTCATGAAGAAACCTCTTAAAATGTATTTGTACATTTTCATGGAGAGCCCTTTCAAGACGTTTTAGACATTACTGAACATAAAATGTGTACAGTAAGTTTTAAGTTGATTTGTACAAACCTTTTAAAATGTGTGCAGACACACGTTTGTGGCACTATTGTTATTCAGAGAGTGCGCTGCATTTATAATGCTGCTCAGATCTAACCGTGACAAGCTGACAGCGGTTAGTGTTGGCCTCTCTGATCTGCTTTCAGCAGGTGTGTGTGTGGAAGGTTTTTAAGAAGACACAGAAAATAAGGAAGGAGCGAGAGGAGGATGGGTAGGGACAAGAAGGTAATGAGAAGAAGGGAGTTGTGCAGAAAAAGTCGATTGCAGAGTGAAACAACGGGCAGAAAGGTGGGGGAAGAAAAACACTTTCATTGCAGTAATGAGCTCAGGTAAGAAATGGGACACAGCAGATACACATGCACAAAGTCACGCTGCAGTTCAGTGCACCTAGAATGAGGGAAAATGAATCGCACACTTCAAAAAGATGAATCCCTTGGTGTTGTTTCTGCTTCTAAACAAGGCAGGGACAGATAATGTTGCAGAGACGGAGAGAAATAACGTTCTAAAAAGTGTTTTCATTGCTGATTGTTAGATTTGTGCAGAGATTACAACCCGCAGGGGGAAAGTTTCCGCACGTTCAAACGAACCCTTCAGGTGCCCTTGAAATCCCAAGGACGAGTTCTCACTTTTGAGCTGTAACAGAGCAAGATCCAAAATCAGATTAGAGGTAGAAGAATGTTGAAAAATGGTTTTTGGGAGATCAGAGGATAAGATGGCGCTCCTGTCAAAACAATAAAAAGAAAAGAAATTACAATTTAGGAGCTGCGTAAAGAGGCGTTCCCGCTGGGAGATCCCCTGATGGGGAGTTCTGCGGTTTCAGCAAAAGATAAATACATTTGGGGAACGAGGTGGTGAGACATTTGGCAACTGTGCACTCTTTCATGATTACGATACAATACACCACCAACGTTAACCACAGTTCTGCATGTCCTTGAAGCCTGACAGGGATCTGCAGTCTACAGTATTTGTACAAATACTTCAAACCTTCTGTTTGTATGAGGAGGAACTCCCCCTCTTTTCAAGACATACTTCAGATTATTTATTAACGAGAAGGGCAATGCACATTAATTAAGCATAAATGTCATATAAGCACAGTGCCTGAATTAGCAGGCTGGTTTTCATCAGGCAGACTGACGCTACAGTTACAAAAAATAATACATTACAAAATGCTATAGCTGTATAGAGAAATGTAATGTAAAAATTTTAGATTGAATTATTAACAAATAAACCAAATTATCAGTTGTAATCTTACAATACTTGAAAGTACTTTGAAAAACCTTTTGTGTTTAGGGAAACATGTCGGGAGACAGAGGGAGAGGAGGAAAGTGAAGAATGTAGGACTGAGGGTTGCAACTCTAAATGTGGGGGCAATGACAGGCAAAGGTAGAGAGCTGGCTGACATGATGCAGAGAAGAAAGGTAGATGTTTTATGTGTCCAAGAGACCAAGTGGAAGGGCAGCAAGGCTCGCAGTATTGGAGCAGGGTTCAAACTGTTTTACCATGGTGTGGATAGAAAGAGAAATGGAGTAGGGGTGGTCCTGAAGGAGGAGTTGGCAAAGAATGTAGTAGAGGTGAAGAGAGTGTCAGATAGGGTGATGTGTCTGAAGGTAGAAGTAGAAGGTCTGATGCTAAACATAGTCAGTGGTTATGCTCCACAGGTTGGATGTGATGGGGAGGAGAAAGATAAATTTTGGAAAGATTTGGATGAAGTGATAGAGAGTATTCCCAGGGAGGAAAGAGTGGTGATTGGAGCAGACCTGAATGGACATGTTGGTGAAGGAAACAGAGGGGATGAGGAAGTGATGGGTAGGTTTGGTGTCAAGGAAAGAAACCAGGAAGGACAGATGGTGGTGGATTTTGCCAAGAGAATGGAAATGGCTATAGTCAATACCTATTTCCAAAAGAGGGAGGAACATAGAGTGACCTATAAGAGTG
Source organism: Garcialebias charrua (assembly GCA_038048925.1). NCBI lineage: Eukaryota > Metazoa > Chordata > Actinopteri > Cyprinodontiformes > Rivulidae > Garcialebias > Garcialebias charrua. The sequence continues at coordinate 19,490 of JBBPBX010002576.1, forward strand.
GAGGAAGGAGTACACAGGTCGACTACATTCTGTGTAGAAGAGGAAACCTGAGGGAGATTGGAGACTGTAAGGTTGTGGCAGGGGAGAGCGTGGCCAGACAGCATCGGATGGTTGTGTGTAGAATGACTGTTGTTGCGAAGAAGAGAAAAAGAGTAAAATCAGAGAAGAAGACCAAATGGTGGAAGCTAAAGAAGGAAGAATGTTGTGAGAAATTCAGAGACGAGCTGTTAAAGGCTCTGGGTGGTAAGAAAGAGCTTCCAAGTGACTGGGCTACTACAGCAACAGTAATTAGAGAGACAGGTAGGAAGGTACTTGGTGTGTCATCTGGACAGAGAATGGATGATAAGGAAACCTGGTGGTNAATGTTTTATAAGTCTTTATTTTTATTTTTTTTGTACCGAAAATAAACCGAACCGAGCCCTCCTTGTAATTGAACCCAACCAAAATGTGATTTTAGCGTACCGTTACATCCCTACTGATTGGCTGTACCTCTTCTTTCTTTTCCCTTCTTCTTTTTCGTCGCTGGGACTCTTCTTCCTGAGAAGGTGCGTTAAGTTCTGCAGCATATTCTAGCATCAGTCCATCAATGGCCTCTTTGACAAACTGATCTCTCCTCTTTGTTTCCTCATCAAGAACCTCTTCTTCTTCATTATCTCCTTCATCCATCTTCGTCGTCTGCCAATACAGGAAAAAAATGAATACATAAATTCCAGCTTATTTATAATCAGCATTATTTATTTCCTATCTCAAATTCCTACCCCATTTGCAGTCCTCTTCTTGGCCTTCCACTCATCCAGCTGAGATTTAGTCTTTGCATCCACCTTTACTAGCAAGTTTTTGTCTCCAATGTCCATGTTGTGGAGCATTCGCAGAGCTCGCAAGGTGGACTCTGGCTCTCTGTATTCACAAAAACCAAAAGCTGCAACAGAGAGTTCAGTGGCAAATTAATGAATAAAAAAGGTAAGATGATTTAGTTTTTAACAGAAAATTAAGAAGTGAAGAATAATAAATAGGACAGTTTTATACTGTGAATTTCAAGGTGAAGAAGTGTAACAGATTTTTTTTTAAACTTTTTTTTAAACCATGTTTCTTCTTTCCCCCCTACAAATAAAGCTGGGGATTGCATTCATTGGTTGTGGCAGGACAGAACCCAACTCTTAAATCTCTGGAAAAAACAAACCCTAATCTTTTCAGTTTCCATTTTAGGTGTGATGCATTCATTTACATTAAAGTTTTCTTTAAATGCTCCTTTGTCTGTAGTGGTATTTTGTTCCTGAGAAACAATCAATTACAAGCAGGAAATGCTGAATATCACTGGGCTGCAACTGTTGGCGACTGGTTGGTCGTCTCCAGGATGTCTTAATGGTTATGGGGTTCTCAATTTCCTCGCGTGGTCGCACAGCTTCTCAGTTGAATTTTTAAGCGTTCAAAAAATGTACACAATGAACTAAAATACTCAAAATAGTCTGCATCATTGCAGGGAACTTGTCTCGACATTAAAGCTGTATTTTGACACCTGCATGAGAGCTCTCTTCTGACACAAAATAGCCAAGGCTAATGTCTAGGTCTAAAAATCCATCCATCCATCATCTTCCACTTATTCCCAAGTCGGGTTGTGGGGCAGCAGGTTGAGCAGAGAGGCCCAGACATCTCTTTCCACGCCACCTCTTTCAGCTCTTCCTGGAGGAATACAGGGAGTCCTCGACTTACGAATGAGTTCCGGACCTAAGGACTGTTCGTATGTTGAAAATGACGTGTCGGATCACATACAAAAAAAAAAAAAAATCTTTTTTTAAAATAAATGAATACATGATAGAGAGTATTCCCAGGGAGGAAAGAGTGGTGATTGGAGCAGACCTGAATGGACATGTTGGTGAAGGAAACAGAGGGGATGAGGAAGTGATGGGTAGGTTTGGTGTCAAGGAAAGAAACCAGGAAGGACAGATGGTGGTGGATTTTGCCAAGAGAATGGAAATGGCTATAGTCAATACCTATTTCCAAAAGAGGGAGGAACATAGAGTGACCTATAAGAGTGGAGGAAGGAGTACACAGGTCGACTACATTCTGTGTAGAAGAGGAAACCTGAGAGAGATTGGAGACTGTAAGGTTGTGGCAGGGGAGAGCGTGGCCAGACAGCATCGGATGGTTGTGTGTAGAATGACTGTTGTTGCGAAGAAGAGAAAAAGAGTAAAATCAGAGAAGAAGACCAAATGGTGGAAGCTAAAGAAGGAAGAATGTTGTGAGAAATTCAGAGACGAGCTGTTAAAGGCTCTGGGTGGTAAGAAAGAGCTTCCAAGTGACTGGGCTACTACAGCAACAGTAATTAGAGAGACAGGTAGGAAGGTACTTGGTGTGTCATCTGGACAGAGAATGGAAGATAAGGAAACCGGCCGTGGCGTAGTGGTAATGGCAGTCGTCCCCCGATCGGAAGGTTGGCGGTTCGAATCCCGGTTCCCCACACCATGTGTCGTTGTGTCCTTGGGCAAGACACTTAACCCCGAGTTGCTCCCGGTAGGTCTGGAAAGCACCTTGCATGGTAGTCTGCCGCTACCGGTGTATGAATGTGTGTAGCATTCAATGTGTGTAGCGCTTTGAGATTTTCACTAATGAAAAGCGCGTTATAAATTGAATTCATTATTATTATTATTATTATAAACCTGGTGGTGGAATAGTGAAGTGCAGGACACCTTTCAAAGAAAGAGATTAGCCAAGAAGAAATATGACAGTGAGAGGACTGAAGAGAGGAGACATGAATATAAGGAGATGGGACATAGAGCAAAGAGGGAAGTAACTAAGGCAAAGCAGAGGGCGTACAATGAGTTATATGGGAGACTGGACACTAAAGAGGGCGAGAAGGACTTGTACCGATTGGCAAGACAGAGGGATCAGGCTGGAAAGGATGTGCAGCAGGTTAGGCTTATTAAAGATGGGAATGGGAATGTTCTAACAAGTGAGGAGAGTGTGATGGGAAGATGGAAGGATTACTTTGAGGAGCTAATGAATGAAGAGAATGAAAGAGAAAGAAGAGTGGAGGTAATAGAAACTGTGGACCAGGAAGTGGGAAAGATTAGTGAGGGTGAAGTCCGGAAAGCTCTGAAAAGAATGAAGAAGGGGAAGGCAGTAGGACCTGATGACATACCAGTGGAGGTTTGGAAATGTCTTGGAGAGATGGCAGTGAGGTTTTTGACTCAAATATTTAATGGAATATTTGAGGGTGAGAAAATGCCTGAAGAATGGAGAAGAAGTGTGCTGGTTCCCATTTTTAAGAACAAGGGTGATGTACAGAGTTGTAGCAACTACAGGGGAATTAAGTTGATGAGCCACACAATGAAGATCTGGGAGAGAGTTGTGGAAGGAAGGCTTAGACAAGAGGTGACTATCTGTGAGCAGCAGTATGGTTTCATGCCAAGAAAGAGCACCACAGATGCCATCTTTGCTTTGAGGATGTTGATAGAGAAGTACAGAGAGGGTCAGAAAGAACTCCATTATGCTGGTGAAGATTCTCAGTCGTCCAGGACATGATAAAATCAAAAAGGTGTTCAATACAAGATCAACTGGACTTTATTTGTTGCAGAAAACGTTTCGACTCCTATCCAGGAGGCTTTTTCAATTCCATGGAAAATGGAATTGAAAAAGCCTCCTGGATAGGAGTCGAAACGTTTTCTGCAACAAATAAAGTCCAGTTGATCTTGTATTGAACGCCTTTTTGAAAGAACTCCATTGTGTGTTTGTGGATTTAGAAAAAGCATATGACAGGGTGCCAAGAGAGGAGGTGTGGTATTGCATGAGGAAATCTGGAGTGGCAGAAAAGTATGTTAGACTGGTACAGGACATGTATGAAGACAGCAGGACAGTGGTGAGATGTGCTGTAGGAGTGACAGATAGCTTCAAGGTGGAGGTGGGATTGCATCAAGGATCGGCTCTGAGCCCCTTCTTGTTTGCTCTGGTGATGGACCGACTAACAGATGAGGTCAGGCAGGAATCCCCATGGACTATGATGTTTGCAGATGACATTGTGATATGTGGTGAGAACAGGGAACAGGTGGAAGAGAACTTGGAGAGGTGGAGGTATGCACTTGAAAGAAGAGGAATGAAAGTCAGCCGTAGTAAGACAGAGTACATGTGTGTGAATGAGAGGGAGGCCAGTGGAACAGTGAGGCTACAAGGAGCAGAGGTCACAAAGGTGCAGGACTTCAAGTACTTGGGGTCCACTGTCCAGGAAAATGGGGAATGTGGTAAAGAGGTGAAAAAGAGAGTCCAGGCAGGATGGAGCGGATGGAGAAAAGTTTCAGGAGTGATTTGTGACAAAAAGGTGTCAGCAAAGGTCAAAGGAAAAGTTTACAAGACAGTGGTGAGACCAGCTATGTTGTATGGTCTGGAGACAGTGTCATTGACAAAAAGACAGGAGAAAGAACTGGAAGTAGCAGAAATGAAGATGCTGAGGTTCTCCTTAGGAGTGACAAGGATGGATAAGATCAGGAATGAGATAATCAGAGGTACAGCACATGTTGAACAACTGGGAGATAAAGTTAGGGAGGCCAGACTGAGATGGTTTGGACATGTCCAGAGGAGGGACAGTGGGTATATTGGTAGAAGGATGTTAGAAATGCAGCTGCCAGGAAAAAGACACAGAGGAAGGCCAAAGAGGAGATATATGGATGCAGTTAGAGAGGACATGAAGGTAGTTGGAGTGAGGACAGAGGATGCAGAGGACAGAGTGAGGTGGAGGAGGATGACTCGCTGTGGCGACCCCTGAAAAGGGAAAAGCCGAAAGAAGAAGTAGAAGAAAGAAGACTGGAGTAATTTTAAAGTGTGTGGACTTGCACAGTATTTTGGGGATGCACGATATTGGATTTTTGACCGATACCCGATATGCCGATACGTTAAAACTCTTTTGGCTGATAACCAATATCAATACCGATATTTTTTCCCCTAGACCTACTTATAGAGACTACCGTACATAGTTTTCTCTGCTGGGGAATTAAAATACCACATTATTCTGCATGGTCTTTGTCAATTTGGCCTGCTACCAAATGATGATGCCAAAAAGGGTCTGAAAATGGTGTAACACTTCAACTTGAATTATGTTTAATGCCAAATTTATTCATAAAATTTATTGTCTCTAAGACCATGACAACACTCAAACAGTGCAAATTTGTCAATTTTCACATCTCAAAACTCAACGGCGTATGTGATGTCATGTATAACGTTGTGCTGGCGCTGCAGGCATTCATTCAACCTTTATTTAGTCAGGTAAATCTTATTGAGCTTCGAGGGCTCATTTACGAAAGCGACCTGCTACAAACTAAAGAATGATGAACAGCAATGGTACAAGTACATTAAACAATAGACAAAAGAAAAAGAAAAAGTAGCAAAAACTAGCAAACATTATAAGGTAGATGTACAAAATCAAAAACAGGAACAAATCAGCATTGGTTTTTGCCAGGATTCCAACAGATTCTGAAAATCATTTAGAGAGGTCAGGGCCGAGAGCTTCAGATCTTTTTGTAAGATATTCCAGGAAGCAGGAGCAGAGTAGGAGAAGGCCCTTTTTCCAAGTTCAGTCCTCACTGACGGAACACTGCAGGTAATCATGTCCTGAGAGCGCACACTGTAGCTGCACTCACGAAAAGACATGTATGAGGGCAGCAGACCAAGAAGTGATTTAAAGATGAAGATGTACCAGTGGAAGAGTCTGCGTGAGGTTAATGATGTCCAGTTAACCAGTGAATACAGGGTACGATAATCACAGCCAGTTATGAATCTTAGTGCACCATGATAGACAACATCCGCAGGGTGCTTGTAGGAGCATTTTTCTGAAAAAGAAACCCAGTTTTACTTTCAGTTTCTTCACTAGGTTTTCCACGTGGAGTTAATCATCCTTGTCACGGGGTTGTCATGCAAAAACAGTGCCATATATATATATATATATATATATATATATAT
>JBBPBX010002576.1:32469-44241 GCA_038048925.1 Garcialebias charrua
ATCTGTAATTACTATTAATTTGTCAGGTCGGTTGGGGTTCGGAAATGATGGCTACGGGCTGGGGCCAGGTCGAATCAGATATTTTGGGCCCAAAAACAACTCTGGTCCACGTGGGCAGGCCACCAGCTCTGGTTCTGCTCCAGGAGCACCGATCAGATCAAAACTTGACCTCGTTTTTATTTATTCATTTTATTTTATCAGCAGAAGGAAACAGGGCTTCTGGGCGGGTCCCTTTTGTCTTCTGGGAAATGTGGTCATAATGAGCAGGAATACAATGGAGGCTTAATGAGAAAGAACTACAAAATGGCGGCGTCTGTCCGAATTATTTTATTTTTTTCGTTAATTTTATACTGTACAGTATCCAGTACTGTCCCAATCATGTGAGTAATATTAAAAGTTGATAATCATGTATCCTGTAATTTTTTTTGTACAATATTATGGACTGTACATCCACAAACTGCGATTGAGCGAGTCCGTGAAAGATGAACTGCCAAGTAGCGAGGTACTACTGTATTGGCTTTTTTTCCCCCTGTTGTATCTTTCTTGTGACCCTCTTACAACCAAAAGCATGACTCAAGTGAACCATTACGCCCCTACCATATGAGACCAGTTTGAAAACCAATACCCTCCAATGTATCTGCTTTGCCTGAAAAGTATCTTTCCTGACACTAAAAGAGTCAGTGTATTTGTTTTATAGGACAGAGCTGTAAAAGTGTGACAGCTGGTGCCAACAGTCTGTGCAAAATCAGATAATAAAAATAAACACTTTGATTCAAACGTTGCAGATTGTAGTATTGGGGGTTTTGTTGTTTTGTTTTTAACATTTCACTCCCACGTTAGGCAAGCACAGAAAACCTTTTGAAAACAAGGGCGTTGGTTAAAATACAAAGTCAATGAGTTCAAGTTTAAACTATAAAATATACCCTGATGTAAGTTTTTGTAATCGTGTACACAAACAAAACGTTAATTTAAATGCAGAACGCTTCAAGGGAGCACAAGTTGTGACATGTATTTGTGTAGGTGAACAGAATAAAAACCAAGCACTTCTTCTCTTCAGAGTGCCTCTAAAAAAGTCTTTTGATGTAAATAGGTTGCATTTATGCTGCAGAACATCAAGTAGAAGGATATGCAGTCTTATAGAGCAGTTTCTTTGAATTATAATTTAGTAGTTTAGGAATAACGCATAGCTGAGAGACCAAATTAATTTTGATGACTATTTTTTTCTCTTTGATTGAATTTATCTTTTCATCCAAGTTTTTTTTTAAAGCACAATATTAGAGAAACAGCCCACTGACAGCAGCTCTAAGACAAACAGAGCCCAATTCTTTTCTGTAATCTTGAAAATAGTTTGAGACGAAGTTACTGAAAACTGTAAAATCACCTGAATGTGCTGGGATGGTTTAAAAAGAAGAAAAGGGTTGCACAAGATTTTAATATTTCGGAAATAGAGACGTTCTTAATATTAATTCTGTTACCGGTACATAAAATGCAAAAACACAGTAGTCCCTCGCTACGTGGTGGTTCAAGTTTCACGGACTCGCTCTTGCGAGGCTTTTTTAAAAGTAAGATTGGACATGACACACGTTTGGCTGATTGATGATGAGCTGCACGAGCGGCATGGATTGTTTATTTAAAATAAATTGTTTTCAATGATTTAGCGCCTGCTAAATCATTAGGTGCATACGTACAGTACTGTTTACGTAGCTACTCGATTTTACTTACCAGGCTCTGCAGAACAGAAACGTCTCTCCGTTCTGGTCCGACTCTGTTAGTTTCTGCAGATGTACCCTGCAGCAACTAAGCCCACTATCAGTGCTCTAAACTCGTAAACCTATGAATTTTAACAACGTACTTACAGTATATGTAGTTACAAAATTTTACTTATTGGTACTAGCTCTACTTCCCATGGGCTCACCACCTGTGGGAGGGGCCAAAGGGGTCGGGTGCAATATGGGATGGGTGGTGGCCGAGGGCGGGGACCTTGGCGGTTTGATCCTCGGCTACAGAAGCTGGCTATTGGGACGTGGAATGTCACCTCTCTGGTGGGGAAGGAGCCTGAGCTAGTGTGTGAGGTTGAGAGGTTCCGGCTAGAAATAGTCGGACTCACCTCAACGCATGGCTCTGGCTCTGGAACCAGTTTCCTTGAGAGGGGTTGGACACTCTTCCACTCTGGAGTTGCCCCTGGTGAGAGGCGCCGAGCAGGAGTGGGCATACTTGTTGCCCCCCATCTTGGTGCCTGTACGTTGGGGTTCACCCCGGTGAACGAGAGGGTAGCCTCCCTTCGCCTACGTGTGGGGGGACGGGTCCTGACTGTTGTTTGTGCCTATGCGCCAAACGGCAGCTCAGATTACCCACCCTTTTTGGAGTCCTTGGAGGGGGTATTGGAGAGTGCGCCTCCTGGGGACTCCCTTGTTCTACTGGGGGACTTCAATGCTCATGTGGGCAATGACAGTGAGTGAGACCTGGAGGGGTATGGTTGGGAGGAACGGACCCCCTGATCTGAACCCGAGTGGTGTTCTGTTAATGGACTTCTGTGCTCGTCATGGATTGTCCATAACGAACACCATGTTCAGGCATAAGGGTCCATTTGTGCTCTTTTCACCAGGACACCTTAGGTTGCAGTTCGATGATCGACTTTGTTGTCGTCTCATCTGATCTGCAGCCGCATGTCTTGGACACTCGGGTGAAGAGAGGGGCGGAGCTGTCAACTGACCACTATCTGGTGGTGAGTTGGCTCCGATGGTGGGGGAGGATGCCGGTCAGACCTGGCAGACCCAAACGTATTGTGAGGGTCTGCTGGGAACGTCTGGCAGAGTCTCCCGTAAGACGGAGCTTTAACTCCCACCTCCGGGAGAGCTTCAAACACGTTCCGAGGGAGACGGGGGACATTGAGTCCGAGTGGGCCATGTTCCGCGCCTCTATTGTCGAGGTAGCTTATCGGAGCTGTGGCCGCAAGGTTGTTGGTGCCTGTCGTGGCGGCAACCCTCGAACCCGGTGGTGGACACCGACGGTGAGGGATACTGTCAGGCTGAAGATGGAGTCCTATTGGGTCTTTTTGGCCTGTGGGACCCCTGAAGCAGCTGATGGGTACCGGCAGTCCAAACGGCATCAGCTCGGGTGGTTGCTGAGGCAAAATCTCAGGCGTGGGAGGAGTTCGGAGAGGCCATGGAGAATGACTTCCGTACGGCTTCGAGGCGATTCTGGTCCACCATCCGGCGTCTCAGGGGGGGAAGTGGTACGCCACCAACACTATTTATATTGGGGGTGGCGTACTGCTGACTTCAACTCGGGATGTTGTGAATCGGTGGGCAGAGTACTTCGAAGACCTCCTCAATCCCACTGGCACATCTTCCACTGAGGAAGCGGAGCCTGGGGACTTTGGGTTGGGCTCTCCAATCTCTGGTGCTGAGGTCGCCGAGGTGGTTAAAAAGCTCTGCGGTGGCAGGGCTCCGGGGGTGGATGAGATTCGCCCAGAGTTCCTTAGGGCTCTGGATGTTGTGGGATTGTGTTGGCTTACGCGACTCTGCAATATTGCATGGACATCAGGGGCAGTTCCCCTGGATTGGCAGACTGGGGTGGTGGTTCCCCTATTCAAAAAGGGGGACCGTAGAGTGTGTTCCAACTATAGGGGGATCACACTCTTAAGCCTCCCTGGTAAGGTCTATTCAGGGGTTCTGGAGAGGAGGGTCCGTCGGATAGTCGAACCTCGGATTCAGGAGGAGCAGTGTGGTTTTCGTCCTGGTCGTGGAACACTGGACCAGCTCTACACCCTCAGCAGGGTCCTGGAGGGTACGTGGGAGTTTGCCCAACCAGTTTACATGTGCTTTGTGGACTTGGAGAAGGCATTCGACCGCGTCCCTCGGGGGGTTCTGTGGGGGGTACTCCGGGAGTATGGGGTACCAGGCCCTTTGATACGGGCTGTTAGGTCCCTGTACGACCGGTGTCAGAGCTTGGTCCGCATTGCCGGCAGTAAGTCAGGCTCGTTTCCGGTGAGAGTTGGACTCCGCCAAGGTTGCCCTTTGTCACCGATTCTGTTCATAACTTTTATGGACAGAATTTCTAGGCGCAGCCAAGGTGTTGAGGGGATCCGTTTTGGTGGCCTTAGAATTGCTTCTCTGTTTTTTGCAGATGATGTGGTCCTATTGGCTTCATCAGGTCGTGATCTACAGCTTTCACTGGAGCGGTTTGCAGCCGAGTGTGAGACGGCCGGGATGAGTATCCATCCATCCATCCATCCATTTTCGTCCGCTTATCCGGGGTCGGGTCGCGGGGGTAGCAGCCTAAGTAGGGAGGCCCAGACTTCCCTCTCCCCAGCCACGTGGAGCAGCTCCTCTGGGGGAATCCCAAGGCGTTCCCAGGCCAGCCGAGAAACATAGTCCCTCCAGCGTGTCCTGGGTCTTCCTCTGGGCCTCCTCCCGGTGGGACATGCCCGGAACACCTCCCCAGGGAGGCGTCCAGGAGGCATCCTAACCAGATGCCCGAGCCACCTCAACTGGCTCCTCTCGATGTGGAGAAGCAGCGGCTCTACTCCGAGTCCCTCCCGGATGACTGAGCTTCTCACCCTATCTCTAAGGGAGAGTCCAGACACCCTGCGGAGAAAACTCATTTCAGCCGCTTGTATCCGAGATCTCGTTCTTTCGGTCACAACCCAAAGCTCATGACCATAGATGAGGGTGGGAACGTAGATCGATCGGTAAATTGAGAGCTTTGCCTTTCGACTCAGCTCTCTCTTCACCACGACAGACCGGTACAGCGCCCGCTTCACTGCGGATGCTGCACCTATCCGCCTATCGATCTCACGCTCCAGTTTTCCCTCATTCGTGAACAAGACCCCGAGATACTTAAACTCCTCCACTTGGGGCAGGACCTCATCCCCGACCCGGAGAGGGCATGCTACCCTTTTCCGGCTCAAGACCATGGCCTCGGATTTGGAGGAACTGATCCTCATCCCGGCCGCATCACACTCGGCTGCAAACCGCTCCAGCGAAAGCTGTAGATCACGATCTGATGAAGCCAATAGGACCACATCATCTGCAAAAAACAGAGAAGCGATTCTAAGGCCACCAAAACGGATCCTCTCAACACCTTGGCTGCGCCTAGAAATTCTGTCCATAAAAGTTATGAACAGAATCGGTGACAAAGGGCAACCTTGGCGGAGTCCAACTCTCACTGGAAACGAGCCTGACTTACTGCCGGCAATGCGGACCAAGCTCTGACACCGGTCGTACAGGGACCTAACAGCCCATATCAATGGGCCTGGTACCCCATACTCCCGGAGTACCCCCCACAGAACCCCCCGAGGGACGCGGTCGAATGCCTTTTCCAAGTCCACAAAGCACATGTAAACTGGTTGGGCAAACTCCCACGCGCCCTCCAGGACCCTGTTGAGGGTGTAGAGCTGGTCCAGTGTTCCACGACCAGCACGAAAACCACACTGCTCCTCCTGAATCCGAGGTTCGACTATCCGACGGACCCTCCTCTCCAGAACCCCTGAATAGACCTTACCAGGGAGGCTTAAGAGTGTGATCCCCCTATAGTTGGAACACACCCTACGGTCCCCCTTTTTGAATAGGGGAACCACCACCCCAGTCTGCCAATCCAAGGGAACTGCCCCCGATGTCCACGCGATATTGCAGAGTCGCGTAAGCCAACACAACCCCACAACATCCAGAGCCCTAAGGAACTCAGGGCGAATCTCATCCACCACCGGAGCCCTGCCACCGCGAAGCTTTTTAACCGGCCGGGATGAGTATCAGTTCCTCCAAATCCGAGGCCATGGTCTTGAGACGGAAAAGGGTAGAGTGCCCTCTCCGGGTCGGGGAGGAGGTCCTGTCCCAAGTGGAGGAGTTTAAGTATCTCGGGGTCTTGTTCACGAATGAGGGAAAACTGGAGCGTGAGATCGATAGGCGGATAGGTGCAGCATCCGCAGTGAAGCGGGCGCTGTACCGGTCTGTCGTGGTGAAGAGAGAGCTGAGTCAAAAGGCAAAGCTCTCAATTTACCGATCGATCTACGTTCCCACCCTCATCTATGGTCATGAGCTTTGGGTTGTGACCGAAAGAACGAGATCTCGGATACAAGCGGCTGAAATGAGTTTTCTCCGCAGGGTGGCTGGACTCTCCCTTAGAGATAGGGTGAGAAGCTCGGTCATCCGGGAGGGACTCGGAGTAGAGCCGCTGCTTCTCCACATCGAGAGGAGCCAGTTGAGGTGGCTCGGGCATCTGGTTAGGATGCCTCCTGGACGCCTCCCTGGTGAGGTGTTCCGGGCACGTCCCACCGGGAGGAGGCCCAGAGGAAGACCCAGGACACGCTGGAGGGACTATGTTTCTCGGCTGGCCTGGGAACGCCTTGGGATTCCCCCGGAGGAACTGGCCCAAGTGGCTGGGGAGAGGGAAGTCTGGGCCTCCTTACTTAGGCTGCTGCCCCCGCGACCCGGCCCCGGATAAGTGGAAGAAAATGGATGGATGGATGGATGGATGGTACTAGCTCTATAGAACAGCAACACGAGCTAATAAGTAAAATCTCTCTCTACTAAATTTTACTTACCAGCACGTCCCCACTCGGAGGTCCTTGTCGGTGGGTTGAAAGAGATGAAAAACGTCTGGGGTACTCCAGATGGAGTGCCGGACCCAATGGCCTCCGGAAACACCGCCGTACCTTTGGTGGCACGTGTCCCTGCTCAGAAGCCCTCGTGGGCCGGCTACCAGCTCTCGAGATTCACCCAAGGGTCTGGAGGTCTGGTTCTGCTCCGGTTCAGTGGGTTCCATGTGGCTCTCTGCATCCGCTGGGTGCCGAAGTCACTGTAATAAGCGCCAAACTTTTACAATCAGATCATAACTTTCCCACTTGTTAGTATTTCAGCAGAAGGAAACGGGGCTTCTGGGCAGGGCCCTGTTGGCTTCTGGGAAATGTGGTCTTTATGAGTGGGAATACAGTAATACAAAATGGCAACGCCTGTCCGAAGTATTTTATATTTTAAGTTTTTACTGTACACTATCTAGTACTGTCCTAATCACATGAGTAATATTAACGTTGACAATCATGTGTCCTGTACAGTTTTATTTTTTTTATTTAAATTTGAATATGTTGATATGTGTTGACAAACATCGATAGAGTGTCCATGAAAGTCGAACCGCAAAGTAGCGAGGGACTACTCTGATTTATGTGACACAAAGAAAGGTGTTTAGTAAGGGGACATTAATTTAATGCAATGCATTATTTGCTAATCAAGTTGTCCAAAATAAATTGTTGCTCAATCCCAGACCTTCTTATAAACAAGTTTTAGGTGACAAATATGCTGTTTTTCAAAAATAAATTTTAACATCGTCTCATGAGACGTCTGCTGCACAGGGATTTGTTTAATGGGTGTATTTCAGACATTTAAACCCCCAAAAATTTGTTTTTTTATTTTTTTGCAGATGTATTTGAGCGAGATAAACAACCCTATGAGGTTTAAGCATCTCTGTTGCACAGTGATACAGGATTGTCTTCCTTAAACTTGGGTTGGGTGTTGCAGAGCCAATAATGTTTTCCTTTGGATGTGGATTTGATAAATAAACAGGCAGATGATAACACGGGACAGGGGAGCGGTTTTTCTGTGCCTCACTTCCTTCCTGCTCTGATTAAATCTTTTTCACTCTTATTTTTGTCTTCCCCCCCTCCTCTATCGTCTTACAGTGAATTTGTCCCTCATATCTGGCCATCTGGCTCAGCGTTATGAAACTCCCTCTTTCTGTTTATTTTTTTTCCATTTCTCTTTTCTTTTTTCCACCTGACTGCCGAGGGATAAGAACTGCAACTTGATGCGACATGCATGCTGGGAAATCGTCACAAAAAATGTGTTTCCATGACAAATAAGTCTCTCTGTGTGTTTGTTGTGCTTCTGTTGTTTGCAACTGTACCATTTGTGTGCGTGTCAGAGTGTGTTTCTTTGTCAGTGTTATGTATAGTATAGCGTTCCCTGTCTCAGTGTGTCGTCTCTGTGTTTGTCTTTGCATGCCGTATGTGTTCATATCTCACTGTCTAAGTGCGCGCGCGTGTATGGGTGTTGTGTGTCAAGCCATCTGTTCTCTGTCGGGTCTTGTCCTGACAGAGCTTTGACTTCCTCCGTGTTCTGGGATCAAGAAGACATGCACGTACTAAAACTCTGTCTTTGATGGACTGTCCTCTGTCCACATGATCCGTTAGCCAGTGGCAATCAGGACAAACAAACAAAAATTAAAGTCCTAGCATTCCTTGAAGGAATGCATATCACCCACTGAATTTCATGCCAGAATTTTAGACTTGAAGATTTAGACAAACCTTAAAAATGAAAAAAACAGTTCAGCCTCACATAATCACAAGATGTTCTGAGTGCACGTCGTGAATGACTCCGCTACGACCACTTCAACTCTTAGCACAATGTAGGTAAAACTTATTAAGATTTTATTTTTATTTGATTTAGTAACAAGAAAGTTCATGTTCAATAATCCAGGTACCAAATCCAATAATTCTCAGTCGGGTCATCTGGACAGTTTATTTTTTTATAGAAACGTTTCACCCGCAATCCGGAGGGCATCATCAGTCAGAGGAGTTCCAGCAAACTGTTTCCTCACCAAGCAGTAAACATCTTACGTGGACCAACCAGTTTGCTGTGCTGAACTTTGTTGCCTTGAACCACTCTGGCCGTGGCTGCCTGCCTGGGAGGAGTCGACGAGGGACAGGACGGCCCCCAGAAACCATATTGGCTCCAGCAAACTGGTTGGTCCACTTAAGGTGTTTACTGCTTGGTGGGGAAACAGTTTGCTGGAACTCCTCTGACTGATGATGTCCTCCGGATGGAGGGTGAAACGTTTCTATAAAAAATAAACTGTCCAGATAATAATAATAATAATAATAATAATAATAATAATGAATTCAATTTATAACGCGCTTGACCTGACTGAGAATTATTGGGGTTGATTTAGTAACCTTTATTTGAGCAGGCAGATCCCATTGAGATTACAGATCTTTTTTTTGCAAAGGGGAGGCCTGGATGTTTTAGGACTGTGGGGGGAAACCACAGTACCGTGGAAAAACCCACGCAAACACAAGGAGAACATACAAACTGCACTAGACAGAACCCAGGTCCAAACCGGGGCTTGAACCTAGGACCTACTTGCTGCGAGGCAACAGTGCTAACCACTGTCATCATGCGTTAGTAAAATTTGTGATGGCTAATGTTAAATAGCTGTGGTGGACATCTTGAATTTTATTAGCACTAAAAGCAACATAGTTCTAGAGGTGCATCCAATGATTAATTCCTTAAAATTTAAATAAATTCCATTAGTGGTTCATGAGATATTGTGCTAACAGACAGGTGTATGGGTGTGCACACAAAAAAAGGAGATTTAAGTTGTAGATGCATCATCTACAGTGAAGACTTGGAAAGCTGTCGTTTATTCATATCAGCTTTTTTAACCTTTAAATCAAGGATGCAAGGTTCTTTATTTGTCATTCCACCACATGTGGTACATGTGGTGGAACGACATTGTGTACACAGGGTCCAACAAAAGCATAAAATATAAAAGAAAAACGGTAATAAGATATAAGATAAGAAAAACTTTAACAAAAAGTACGCTAAGCACTAGCAGCATAAAAACACTAGGCCAAACAGCAGCACGAACATTTTAAACGAAATGTGAATTGCTTAGCTTACCCTGATGCATGCTCAATAATTCAGGTAGAAAATCTAAAAAAGCTAAGTCTGGTCCTCTGGACATTCAAAAAACAAAACAACTGCATCTAAAGACCACTGTCTTTTTTATTTATTTATTTATTTATTTTTGCTTTGTTTTGTTTAGTTTTTTGAATGTCCAGAGGACCAGACTTAGCTTTTTTAGAATTGCTTAGCTTGTTTTATTGACCGTCATATCTCAAGTCTTATGAGACCCAGAAAGTTTTATTTTAAATGGAACTTGATTAAAGATTAAAGAAGATAAATAACATTTTAGTTTATTTAAAAGAAATAAAAGTCGGGAAGATATTTTGATGTTTTGAAAGTAGACGAGAAGAAAATGGGATCATTAACATTTGCATAAAACAGTGAAAATGAAAGAGTACAAAAGTTATACTAGATATTGATTTTTATTTATTTACAGTAGTCCCTCGTTTATCACGGGGGTTTAGGACCGCGCCCACTCGCGATAAGTGAAAACTTGCAAAGTAGAGATACAGTAGTCCAAGTTCAAGTTCAAGTTCAGTAAACTTTGTCATGACGTGTGCCAGGGTGTAATCACTCATCACCTGTTACTCCCAATCTCCCTCCTTAAATAAACAATTTAAATACTGTAACATTTTAAAAAACAATCCATGCAGCATGGATTGTTTATTTAAAATGTGAAGAGAAGTGCAGCAGGACATCTTAACGTCACACAGCTCTGCAGCACGGAGCAGAAATGTACTTCTTGATCCATTACACTTCAACAACTGAACATAGAAGTTCTAAAGTTATTTAAAATAACTTTTAACGCTTTTATATTTTATGATTAGGATGATTTTTACTATGTGACATACATTGAATTTTACGTTGGAAGACACAAATTGATCTGCGCATCTGGACAGCAAACCTTCACAAAGCTGCTGCAGGAGAAATGTGTGTGTGGCAGAGGAGGAAATCAGCTGATCAGCTGCAGGAGGGAGCTTCCTCTTGCACTTGTGGGCTTCACACACCGTGCAAAATCATTTAAAATAGTTTATTTTAAATAAACAACCCATGGCTCTATCAGCCAGTTGTGTCATGTCCAATCTTATTTTGAAAATCTGCGATAAACGAACCATGAAGTAGTGAGGGACTATTGTATTATAATTTTATATATTTAAGAACAGTGGTCTTTAGATGCAGTAGAGAAAAAAAATGACAACCTAAAAGTTATTCTAGTAAATTTAAAAAGATGTTGGTGCTGGGGGAAAAGGAGGCTCAAACTTTTTTTTTTTTTTTTAACATAATAGACTTGCTAGTAAACTATTCTATGCCAAAATAGATCAAGAGCTGAACTCTAAATAACATGTACCGGTAGTTCTTACAGCTTTTCCTGAGGTGCAACGGTCTCACGCAGGTTGTATAAACTATTTACATTTCTCTTTTCTTTCCTGAACTCTAATCTCATTTTCTCTGTCCCACCTTCCTGTCTTCCTCACACTTCTTCTCCCTGCGTCTGTTCTTTTCCCCTTCGTCACCTATTCCCCTCCCTCAGAGCTCTCCTGATTCCTGCAGAGACGTGCTGCTGCGTCATGGAAACAACCGGCTCTCTGTGTGCATGTGTGGGATAGCTGGTGTTAAACGCACCCGGACAGCACCTCCTGCTGTCCTGCTTGGCAGATCATGATAGGCAGAGAAAATTTACAAGGAGTTCAAGTAAAAAGAAGAGAAAGAACGTTTTTATTGCAACTCCGGGCATTTCTGATATTTGTCGGGAAGCCATTGTTCCCCAGGTACAATGACAGTCTCCTTGTGTTGTTGTTTACAGATTTTCAGCAGAGCTGAATAAGAGCACTAAACTTCACCAGCAGAGAACTGAACTTTTTAATGACAGCTAACTTTTTTTTTAAGGGTATTTCATATATTGATCACAGAACTGAAGCAGAGTTAAATATTCTGCGTGGCAACAAATGAGAACTACTAAACTAAACCATAACCAACTACAAGCTGCTGGTTTAGCTCCAAATGCATCATATCATGTCTTCTTTCTGGTGTCTCTGCAGAACATGTTCTCCTAATGTACCTATAGAGCTGGTTTGTATATATATATATATAA
>JBBPBX010002576.1:45614-89491 GCA_038048925.1 Garcialebias charrua
TTTATATATATTATATATTATATATATTAAAGCTGCAGTATGTAGCTTTTTTTATGAACATATTTCTTCACTCTGTCACTACCTCCTGACAGACTGATGTTAGCCAGGTAATCTCTGAAAAAAAATTAAAAAAAATATTGTCCCCTTGCTTCTCCAGGTGGTAAATAAGCATTTCTAAAAAGAAAAGGTGACCCGCCATTTTCCAGCCAATAAAAACAGAGTTTGTAACCAGCCAATAAAAACAGAGCTTGAATTTGAATCAGCCAATAAAAACAGAGCTTGAATTTGAAATTCAACAGACCACAAGGGGGCAGAGCCACATATGGCTCTGAGGGGGAGGGATCAGAATGCTTTGCCTGTTGAAAATATTTCTAACTGCTGCAGTTCTACAGAAACTGCATACTGAACCTGTGCTTGCGCATATTAACATCAAATCAGAATTAAAACATAAAAATAACTCAAATTAGGTGTTATAGTCACTGAAACTCATCACCAACACACATTTAGAGCACCAACAGGACCGCTGCTTTTAATTTATTGTGGGGTGAATGTCGCAGTCCTTGTGAGATAAATCAAAAGTCCAAAGATTTCACTGTAATAAAGCCAAACGAGCGGAATTAAAGCTGGAACCTACAACTTTTTCAAAGATTTCCAAGACGTACGGAGTGAAATGTTGGTACGACGTGCTCTCCTTGGGCTTCACAACATCAACTACATTGTGTAAGAGTGTGTGTGTTTAGTAGAAGAATTAAAATGCCACAGACAGACAGTCATGTGGTGCATTAACAACCAACAGAGATATAAAAAAAAAAGGAGCCATGAAAATCTCCTAATTATACAAACACAAGCAAACACTTGAAGCAGGGAGCATTGTCTGCAGCCTCCCACGTGCATGAAGGTACCGAACCGAACCACTCTGCACACGGTTCACGCACAAAAGATGGGGAAAAAACCAGAGACTGTAAATAAAATATGAGCTTGTAAACTGGTTGTTACCTTAATTTCTGGTCAAATGACAGAAACATATTTAGATTTATAACATATTGCTGAAGTACATCTCTCTCTTTCACTAGTTAAGAAGCATGATGCTCATTTACTAATATAGCTGTCATAATATCAATGTTGTCTCTGTTTACAGAAATTAAGTGACTCTTCTTTAGTACTTAGCGATTTAGATAGCGCGGTATCGGCTGGATTATGTCTATATCACTTTAAATTTATTCAGATCTGCTCTTGATCACGTGTGAATTCTTGATCAAAAGTAACTTTTGGTCATTTATGGATCGAGGTGAATGAAACGTAAAACTTTTAGGATCTTTCTTCGGCTTCTCGTCAAGCCTTTGTGAGCGACTCAGTAAATATATGACTTCTGCTGGCGCCTGAGTGTGCTTGCTGTAAAGTTTTGTTTTTACTGCCCTGTTCAACTCTTCGCGTTAAAAGCAACTTTTTCTGTACTCATCATTAATGAATTTCAGCTCATCCCCTAAACTGTATGCTTTGTTTTTCCCCTTTTCTCTCCTTCCTTTTCATTCTTTATGTCCAATCTTTTCCTCGTCTCTCTCTCTGCATACCCCTACCCTTCCTTTAGGTTTGTCAAAGTCCTTCCCATTGGACGACCCGTTGTTCGACAGCTGGCTCGCCCAGTCGGTGCAGATCACCGCAGACGACATGCTGAGCCAGTGGGCTCTGGGTGCCCAGCATCACGACACAAGTGGCAGCCTGCTCTCTGACCAGGTAGAACTTGAACTATGGTGACTTGGCTGCTTTTCAGCTGCCTTGACTATTGCAAACCCAGTTACAGGCGGGAGTTTGTGCCACATATTAGCAACAGTATGAGCAGTCCATCACATTTTGAACTGAGGCCAGTCACTGATGGACAAACTTGTGACAGGAGCCAAATTAACTTGCACACCAGCGTGTCACTAACTTTTCTGCATCTGAGCCACAACAAAACAGACCTACTTCCTCAACAACCATTACTTTAATTGGCATCTATTTATTACTGCTGCTAATATTTAAAACAGTTGCAGTGAAATGTATCTTTAATGGTTGTATATTATATTTAATTTCTGAAGATCCTCCTATGACCTTCCGCTTTGTTTCATGACCCACAGTGGGGCCCTAACCCCAACTTTGGAAAACAACCTTTTACGGTCCAACTCGGACACCCACAGGTACTTCTAGACTAAAGTAAACTAGAAAGTACATTTTTTATGACTGCTGAAATTTGCTTGTGAAGCAGAAACTCAAGCCTAAAGTAACAAAATGCCGACTAAACACTTAAAGAATGAAAAGACTTGCTCCAAGCTAAAGGGGGCGTGACGACAAAAAGGAAGCAAATACGCTGAAGCAGATTTCAAAGAAAACGAGGTTTTGAAAGAGACGCCAAAGTTCATAATACACATGTCCTGAATGAGCCGAATGTTTTGATACACTGCATGAATGGCTAACAAAAAAAAGCATGCAAAAGTTGTTAGACTGCAGAAAATGAAATGAATAAATACAAAGCAGGTTGTCTGTGTGAATGATGAATACGCAACAGAAATAATAAAAATAAAACTCAAATTTGAAATGTGAGCGGGTTTGAATATTCCTGACATCGTACTTTTAAGAATAATACCAGAATAATACTGAAGGCAAATTAAAGCTCTTGAATGTTAGAAATGAAACTATCACGTGTAAAAGTTTGACAAAAAGTGCATAAACATTTCTCTGTTGCCACCTTAGCAACAGTTTAGACATTTTTTTATAAAGCTCTGAAGAAACCTTTAAAGGGGAAACTTTTTAAAACTATTCTATTGTTCTCAAGGTACAGACCAAAGTACTATAAATGTCTTCATAACACATTATTGATGCATAAAGACTGCGTTTTTAATGCAAGCAGCCGATGTGGTGTGCAACTGGTTTTACTGATCAAATTTCAAGATCTGTTTTTTTTTTTGTTTGTTTGTTTTTTCAGGCGTATTAGAACCACCAAAATATTAAACCCCACATCTCTGAGCTCCACCCGACTGGCCTAATCTGAACTGTCATTTCCTCCTCTCTTCCAGCTAATGCAGGGCGAGGAGAGCCTCCTGAACCTTATGATGGAGAACTCCGTGCAGTCGACCTGGAAAACACCCCAGCTGGGCCGCAAACCCAGAAGCAACAAGTCTTGTGGTCGAGGTCAAACCCCCGCGCCTGCTCAGCCTGTGCCTGCTGCGGCTGCAGCCACCGCCAGCAGCCCCTCCACCGCTAAGAGCCTCTGGGCGAGTGAGACAGAAGAAAAGTCCAGCCATGGAGGCAGAAAAGGGGAACGGCCCAGAGGCTCTTCCAGGACCTCGCATTGCCATGTTCATCACCACCACCAGACCAGGAGCTCTGACCTTCACCTGGACCCACCACCACAACCACCCGTCTCCAAAATGGATTCCTGCCACATTTCCGAGGACTACGGTCTATGGGACGGCATCCACCTGGGGAACGGTGTTGCTTCAGGGGCTGGATGTGGTTTCACCGCAAACTCGTCACCCCCTCCAGCCTCCAGTCCTGGAATGACAGAGCCTGACGCTGGAGCGATCCTACGAGGTGGGGCCCCGCGGCCCCGTCTGGTCCGCCAGGGTAGATCGAGAGCGAGGGGAGGGATAGTCAGGCTGGAGTCCATGGACCTTCCTCTCGCGGGGAAGGGCTCGTCCCTGCTGGACGCTGCTGAGACTGACGGGTACTACTCTGACGGCGAGCAGAGTGATTCAGACATGCGCTCTGGCAGACGCAAACTTCGGCTGTCGCATCTGCATTCTGGGAACGAGGACCTACTGAGGAGAAGCGTACTAGCATCCTAAGAAACTGAGACTCCGAGTGATGGCAGCTATTCAAGCAGAGCGCTGCTGGCTGGTTGTCGTCGTTTTCCCATCTGTGCCCAGTATAAACGACAAACCATGGCCGGATGGCCGTGTTCAACCAAATCTCTGTTACGTCTATCAACGGAGAGCCCTTAACCTGATTTGTTTTTCGGGGGGAATTTGAATGTAGCTGTATGCCAATCGTACAGAAACTCTTCTCCACTGGACCACAGTTTGTCGTCAACGTTCAACAAACAAGAAAGGAACGTCACCGTTTGTCTTTTGCGTTTTGTATATCTCAGATCCATTTTGCTTCTGGGTGTTGAAGTGCCCATTGCTGGCCTCCCCCTCTGGGGTGTCTGCCAGACTTTGAAACACTTTGGGGCATTATTACTATCACTCAAGCTGATTTCAGGGTATGCTTCATTCTTGGCTGTTACGGCCCAAGTTGCATCCAGTGAGTTCCTGTTTGTGGAATATGTTCAGTGAGAGACATTTTTCTACCAGAGTGGGTCTGAATATGTGCATAGGGTGACATGGGACATTTATTCAGCCTTGCAAAGCACAACTAGCTAATCATATGAGCAGCGCTCGAGTGCTGATCCAGGGTTGGGGTCACTTTGATTCTTGTTGACTTAAAATCTACCCTGAAGCGTTCATCATTGAATCTGTTTCCAGACCCTAAAAAGCAGTTATCCAGCTCATCAATTTTTTACTTGGCAAACAGATTGACACCAACCCTGCTGCCGTTTTCGACTGTTGCGGGGACACAAACATCTTTCACACAAACTACTCAAAAGAAAATCCCTTTGCTCACATCAAAAAAAATTGTTTTGATCTATTGTCAACTGCTGTTAATCTCGTCTTTAAATCAGTTTTACCCCCCTCTAAATCTTTACAAAAAATCTCAATGCAGAAACTTTGTGCCTTCTGCCGCTTGTCTTGTTAATCTCTTTCCTCGAGCCTTTAAAAAAAAACATCCAATCAATGAATAAAAATCAATCAACTGTTTCTCAATCGGATTTGTAACAATCAAAGCTGAACTAAATCCCACTGGATTGGTTACTGTGTGTAGCCAAGACTGGGTTCCTTGTCACCTTAATAATTGAATAGTGCCTGAAACAAGACTAAATGCAGCATTTACCGTTAAGCAACAAAGGATCTGCAGCATTTTGCAAAGCAGAGTCACACTGCACCATCAGTGTGAAACAGACCTACGATATGACCCCCCACCCCCTTTAGTGTCACTGCAGTAGAGTCCTCAAAATACAAGAATTTGGCCAAGTTGGACTACGAGCAACTACCTCACTGGAAAGGTGGCCCCAAAACAATACTATTATTAGAGTTTGATACGTTAAAATAAACCATAACATTCATCTATTTGAATCTTTGGTACTTTTTTTTCACAACCAAGCAAACTAGAGCTTATTAACTAAAATTTGATTTAATTTGTGGGTTGAAAGGAGCATTGTGCATCAGAAACAAGATGAGCGAGTTCTGTTAGTTCAGCTCTTTTGAAGCAGGGTTCTGTAAAAAGGTCAAGTCTTGTCATTCGCATCACGTGTGGTACATGAGGTGGAACTAAATTGTGTACACAGGGTCCCAGTTACATCCAACAATAGCAAAAGTGTAAAAAGAAACGGTAAATGAGAATCTAAGATATGAACTAAGATATACGCTAAACAAACGCTACAAGATCTAAGATGTACGCTAGTCACTAATAGTGTGAAACAACAGCAGCACGAACATGAGTCTTTGTAGGTGGATGAATATGAATGAATTAATACAGCAGCATGAAATAATCAGCAGCATATCAAAGTTGCATTACCGTACAATGTTTTTTTGGAGGGGAAAGGCTAACCCTAACCCTCTTACCTGTTGTACTGGCGGCCCGGGTGCCAAATCAGACCCACGGGTGAACTCGGTTCAGCCCACCAATTTAAATTATTTTTTTTATATAAAACTACATTTTAAATCATAAAACAAGTTCAATTAATGACAATAATTGCTGGATTTCCAGCCCCTGTGCTCTTGGCTTTCAGTAACTGTGGCCCCCTGAGCAATTTAGTTGAATATCCCAGAGCTAGTCCAACAAGAGCAACAAAAATATATCGTCTTTCATATTGGTTCATACAAATGCCATTTTATAACCCTGTTCATTGTCATATTACACAAAACGGCAGCAAGAAGCACGCTTTTGGCAGGAAGCTTACAAATATTACTTATGACATTAACTGCTATGTAAAGATTTATAAAATAGTATTCATATTAATATCAATTATTTTGAGACTGAAGCTTTCTGTTTAAATAGCCACCATTGGTCTTAGCCCTGCTGATTAGCCAGGTCTCTCTTGTAAATGAGTCCTCGAGGCTCAATGGGATTAACCTGCCTAAATAAAGGTTGAATGATTATCCGTCAGCTCATCATCTGGCAACATTAAAAGTATTTGTCCTAACTGATGTTCAAAGAGCTGTCTTAAGACATTAATTATAAATAAAATGTCACATTTTTGTCATCTGTGTATGTTTACCATACAAGACGAAATTCGTCTCTGCATTTAACCCAACCACCACCAGGTGGTGCAGTGAGCAGCCATAGAAAGCACCCGGGGAGCTGGGGAAATAGGTGTGCACTCATAGACATCCCAAGGTGTGTAGTGGCCGGGGCCGGGGTTTGAACCTGTGTCCTTCGGGTCCCAAGTCGGCAGCCCTGCCTCTACACCATCTTGGCCCCATCCATAACCTTCTCACAGAATCCAGTTTTAGAAGATCTGAGCTATCCTTTTAAGACTTTACCATCAAAGTATTTAATAGAAACCGTGCGAGGCATTGCTATCAGACAACAGACATCAAAATAATTTAGTGTCTTAGCTTTCTCGTCTATGCAGTCTAATTTTTCGGAGGCTGTGACATCAGCATGGCAGCAACTGGCAGCAACTCGAGTCTGACTTGGCCACGCCCTTGTAGTAGCGGCTCTACTGCATCCACACGTTGACGACGCTAAAATAACGACATCGTTTACGTCAGCGCTCTTTGAGGTGTGTTTCGTTTTTCGACAGTTTTACAGAGTTTTTGTTGTTCTCGTAGAGAGTTGTATTTTTTACTTAAAAAGGCAGTTTGTGGTATTCTCAGGGCTTTAAAAAATAAAAATAACAAAATGTAAAAAAAAAAAAACATGTATGTAAAATATATATCATACACAATATATATATACAGTCAGATGTGTATGTCTAGAAACTTCCTTATTTGGCAAGCTTCGTTATTTGGTTTCCAACACGACTACTACTGAACTAACTACTTCTCAAACAGTCCTACAGATTATTTCATCTTCGTTACCAAATTCTAAACGGTTATATCGTCAGGGGAGTGATCAAAACCAATAGGAACCTGTGTGGGCCCAGATTATGGTGAAACAAAGTGTAACTAATTCTTTTTAAAGGGCTGCTCAACACAGGTTTGAACTTTTAAGTGGAGTTACAATTTCATTCTACTTTCCATTTCTTTCTAAAAAAAAAAAAACAACAGGTGTTTAGGAGCGACCACGCCAAAGAACACTTCTGCGTGTCCAGGCGGCATGTTTACACACGTGCTCTAAGGACAAAACGTCCGACATTAACGCCGTCGGCTCAGGCACGTCGTTCGTGTCACGTGGACTCCTTTAGATGGAGAAGTACCAATAATTCTACCACCGGTACATCCAGTCTGGATTCTTCCAGATCAACAAATCGATGTTGGTTGTTTAACACAGATGGACATATTTAGCCCCTACAGAAGAAAAAAAAAGCCAAAAGCTGCTTAAACAAACCTACAACACAGCTCTGTGTCTCTCACACACACACAAGGTGGTGCAACAGGGTTCTAATGTAAAAGATGACTAGTTTTTTATGTATATGTGAGCGCATCAGGACGCACGAGCGTACTCCGAGTGAAACACCCTCCATTAGCAGGAGCGTATTATCACAAGTGACAGCGCTGCGTCTGTCTTGTGTGTCCTTCAGGTGTAGCCATCGTAGAAGATTCCCATTGTTTGTGCAGTGAGAAGATACTAATCGAAGAGGTTGCACCACGCAGCTGTGAGGTTTTAAACTTCTACGTTGCAACAGGGTTCTAATGTAAAAGATGACTAGTTTTTTATGTATATGTGAGCGCATCAGGACGCACGAGCGTACTCCGAGTGAAACACCCTCCATTAGCAGGAGCGTATTATCACAAGTGACAGCGCTGCGTCTGTCTTGTGTGTCCTTCAGGTGTAGCCATCGTAGAAGATTCCCATTGTTTGTGCAGTGAGAAGATACTAATCGAAGAGGTTGCACCACGCAGCTGTGAGGTTTTAAACTTCTACGTTGGCCATCACAAATGACCATAACACACACACACACACACACGCAACAAAAATGACAGCATCAGAACTGTTTTTATTTTAAAAGCGAGGCTATAGGTTCCTCCGTCAGATGGTTGTTAACATTCCTGTGCTTCTAAGACGGGAAGACGTATTCTTGGTTTCAATGTTCAGAGTAGCCTGATGTTGTAGACAGTGGTTTTAGATGAGGCCTCACAAGTACGGCCTCGACATGTACTGTAGTAGTAAATGCTCTGGCTGCACAGCGCTAACACGGAAGGAACGCAATTATTTTGTGTTAATAACGTTAGAAAGGTGTTTTCAGTCTGAAACGTGCTCCATACTTCTGGTTGTAGTCTTCTCCCTCGAGTCTGTGCAGCCTCAGCAAACGAGAACTGGTTAGTATTCTCTATTTACAGTGTGGCTTCAACGCCCTCTCCTTCCGCTTCGTAGATACTGTAGACTGGACTTTTTATGGCAGGTATTGTTTTTATTTCTTTATAAAAATCAACATCCTCCGTGTGGCATGGTGGTGTGGGCGTTCGCTCACAGTCCAGCACGTGCTCTGGTGATCTTTGAATTTTGCAACTATCGTCAGGTCAAACATTAAAGAGATTCCAATCGATGAAAACCGTTGTCCGTTTCTGCATCGGCAAAGTTTTGAGCATCGCGTGCGCTGAATGAACGCTGCTGAACTCTAGGTGTTAGCATGAATGCTACGCTACAGAACTAAACAGCCAATTGAAATGAACTAATTAACAGCAGGTCAGAAAACCCGCCTGCACGCCGCTGCATTCCTGGAGACGAAAAAGACCTGAATCCATTGATGCGGGTAGTTTAGAACCTTAATTTCATGGAACATGTAAAATTCAAAGACATCACTGCACCAGAAGGGCAGGGTTCCTCAAAAACCTCTTCAAATATATAAAGGTTACGTTTGAGTTTATCAAGCGGCGACGTCGTTTGCAAAAATCCTGATGGAAATAAATACAATTTGGCAGCAGCTGAGCTGAGGAGGTTTTTAGGGAACCAAAGGACCGTCGGTGCGCCGTTATCGCAGCGTCTCCTCGGCTGCGGCTGGCCTTTCCTCCGGTTGGAAACTGGTTTGAGGCTGACGTTGGATCAGTTCAAACGGGACTGACCGCTCGTTTAATGCCACAACACTAGCAGTTCAACTGAAAGCTTAATTTGAGTAATAAAAAGGTTTGCGGAACTAAAATCTCTTTTTTTTTTTATTCTTTTGTACAATTTTACACAAAATCAGGTGTTCTGTGCTTCCAGATTCTGTCGTCCTCGTTTTACTGTCCTACGCCAGCCACCACTTGGGCTTTTACACAATATTCACATTTACAATAATGTATTATACTGTTCAATTACTACTGCTAGACACTTTCATATTCAGTGTTTTGAAAAAGCCGGCTGCGAGCTTTTCTTCCATTTTCCTTCGTAATGCTTAGTTGGCCGCCGTGTCAAACCAGAAGCTGACTCATAATCTGCTTCCACCGTTCTCAACTCGCTTTTCGCTCTCCTCTTTGTTCCGGCTGAATCCGGACGCGCTGTACAGATCAGAGGTTTAGTCGTGTAAACAGCTGCTGTGGAGGGACAACAACAAACAAAAAGTTCAATTACATTTCAAACCGGTGGAGTCAGCGAAAACTTTATATTTCAATTTGACTTTACAGTCGTCGCCGAGTGAAAGTGGCAGGAAAACATATTTTAGTTTAAGGCTAAAATATGTTTACGATAACTTCTTGATGTTAAAGTTTCACTGCTTGTTTTTGTTTGCAATCAGCAGCATATTGCACGCGTTACAAATCACTCGTTTGTGAGCGAAAATTGGCCAATTTATATGATCAAAACTGACTCTTATTTTACAAAAAAGGTACTTATTGCAAAGAATATAGAAAACAAAACATTTTATATTGAGCTATATCCAACGGGGCAGTTTGAAGCTACAGTCATGTCATCAACGGGTTGAAATGCAGGTATGCAGTCAATGTAAACAAAGCTCATTTAAACACTTGTGCTGTTTCTGTAGGTAAACAAAGCCACATCGTAGATGGCAGCCATTCACAAAGTTTACAGACAAATCTCTCATTTAGGAGTCATTCACCATTACTTTGTGATTAATGTGAAGAAAATTAAGCTGTTTTTTATTTTATTTTATAAAGTCTTCATGAAATAGCAGCTAGTACCTTTAAGTGGCTGCTTTTTTTTATGTTTATTGTGTCTACATCAGGGGTCACCAACCTTTTCGAAACTGAGAGCTACTTCCTGGGTATGGAGTCACACAAAGGGCACCAGTTTAATAAACTCATCAGAAATAAAGCGTAAATTGAAAAAAAATGTATAATAAACATATTTTTAAAAACATATTTTTTAAGATAGACATTTTAAAATATATATAAATACAAAAAAAGAATAACAACTGAATAAAATGAAATTTTAAATGCAGCTTAGTAGTGAGTTGTGCTATTTTTAGAACAGGTCCGCGGGCACCTCAAATGGTCCTTGGGGGCACCCGTGTGCCCGCGGGCACCGTGTGGGTGACCCCTGCTCTACATTTTAATGTAGAGCACCAAAAATCCAGAGAAGCCAAGATTTGTCTGTAGATCATCAAATTTAAAAACGGTCAATTTCACCCTCGCGCTAAGAAGTTTATGACCCTTCGGCTTTTTCCCCCTGACGCTGTGGGTTTTCTGTCCCCGTCCTTGATTGAATCTAAAACGGAAACCAATCTGCCTCCACCCTCTATTTTCCAACACAAACTGGGATTGATTCTGTTTCCAGGGCAGCTCAAAATGTTTTTAGACTGAAGCTCCCATCTGCACAAACGCTGCACCTTATTCTGCCTCCCACCACCAGCAAAGTCCACATGATTTCTCCATCCCTGCCCTCGACTCCCAACCCGCTCCTCTCCTTGCCCGGTGATCAGCCTTTTTAGCAGACGCATAACTTTTTTTTTTATCGCTTTCCATACATAAAATGAGAAGAAAACAAACTTTGTAGGTTTAAAGGACAAATAGCAACAGGTATGAGGAGGTGAAACCGTTGCACTCAGAGCTGCTTTAAAGACTCTGGAAAATAAAGAAAAGAGACATGTTGAGGAATAAGAGAGGGATGTTCACTGAACTGAAGCCAGGGAGAGAAAGAGAACGAGGACAACTTGTTCTTTCCGCTGCTTTCTGTTTGCAGCCTGTCTGCACAGTCGAGTTAACAAGCAGCTAATACAAACGCCACCAGGTGATCTCTGGTTCTCTGCTCGTGAAGCCCGTCGACGTCAATCGAACGATCAAATCAGGAACCAACGCTAGGAAATGATGCATCCAACTGAAACGCGTTTTTATTCATCAACGGGTTAAATCATCAACTATAACTCCCAAGAAGCGTTTGAGATATCAAAGCCTGAACGCTGTAATGTGAAAACCGGAGTTCTTTCTGCTTCATTTTCATTATTTATACCAGCTTTATCATTTAATGTCGAAACGACCCTGATGTTTTCACAGCAGGTTTACATTTTCTAGTTTCTTCCATTTATTCTCGTCGTATTTAGTTTTTCGCATTAAAACAAAAGCATATGACCATTATCAACCAAAATGAAAGCAAGACCTTCTTGATCGGTGGATTTAATTAATGCATCTCAGCTGATATTTAGAAGAAAGTCAACTTTTCCTCCCATGTGGTCCTCTGGTTGTGGCCCAGAGAGGACCATGCTCTCCAGACAAAGTGAATGTGTAACTACAAGCAGAAGCTTATCAGCTAAAGCAACCTTCTCTCCCACGGCTACATTTAGCAGTAATTACAGACTCAGCCAGGATTCTCACACTGACTCTAGAGAAAGTGTTGCTGCTTCTAGATGGAAATACAACCTTTGTAGATCAAATGGAGACACGATTTTTAAATGATTTAAAAACACACAGAGTCCCTTTGTTCTAAACTTATTGCTCTTTCTGCTTTATTTATTTCTAGTTTTTTGTCATTTTCTCTATATTTGTTTGGACTCAACCGTTTTACATCTACATTTAAAGTCTAAAGTCTGGCGTTGCGTATCGCTCGTCGTCTGTCATGTTTCAGACGAAGATCATTTTATGTTGAAAAATGAAAGTTGTAGCTGTGAATGACTCTCAGCTACTACCGCGCCACGTTTCAGCTCAATACCTGTCAAAATGACTTTGTTCAGCGGCGTCCAAACATTTTCATACTGTATGTGGACCAAAACCTTTAAGATGAAAGGAGACGCGAGTCACAAAAATGTGAATTAAAAAATAATAATAATAATAATAAGCGTACATTTAGTGATTTCTTTTTACTCAACGTTAACAATATTTTTGGAGAGTGGACCGAATTTACTCATTTTGGTGGAAAATGTGTTCTAAATTGTTGTACAGTAGTCCCTCGCTACTTCGCGGTTTCTTTATCGTTGAGTTGCTCTATCGCGGTTTTTCAAAATAAGATTGGACATGACACAATTGGCTGATTGATGGATGAGCAGCACGATCTGCATTTTTATTTAAAATAAATTATTTAGCATCTCCTGCAGCTTTGTGCAGCCCTTACTGCTGCAGGATAAACTTCCTGCTGCAGTTAAACAGCTGATTAGCTGTTCACTGTGCAGAGCGGAGAAGTGGGCGTGGCCAAGAACGCTGGCAGAGAGCTGAAATCATGACATGCTGTGCTCCTTTAGAGCATTTAGTGTTGAGAAATATTGTGTGTGGGAAGGGTTTAAAATTTCTTTATATATATATATAAAATAAACTACTACTTACTACTTGTACTATTCCTACTTCGCGGTTTTTCACTTATTGCGGGTCTTCAGGGTACAGATCCCCCGCGATAAACGAGGTACTACTGTATATCCAAAACATTAAAAACTTCATAAACATTAACATTTTATTAATTTATTTTTTATTTAATTTATTTGATTTTATTGGTTTATTGCCAAAGGATTGTATTAAACTTAATATTGCTCATTTTGAGACTTTTTAATCCATTTTGCGGTTAAATCTAAAAATTATATAAAAAGAGAATTAAATGTGCAAAAGGTCCACATCTTTTAAGCCCACAGGCCAAAATGATGCCGTCTTTAAACTGAAAATGTGGGCCGCACAAAATCACTCTGAGGGCCACAGATGGCCCCCGGGCCACACTTTGTACACCCCTGACTTAGTCGTTTTGTGTTGAATCGTGTATACAAGTTGTGGTGGCCATCTTGAATTGGATCGACTCCCAAAGATAATCAGTTATAGACGCACATCAGATCATCACTTTCTGTATATTTCACAAAAAAAATATGGTTCATGAGATATTTTGTTGACAGAAACGGCAAATAAGTATTTGTCCTTCATGTTTCAGCAGCGGTCGATAATTACCAGACAGGAAGATGAAAGTTTTGGTTTACAACAGATTTTGCCAGCTCACTGTGGTTTTTACCCACACTTATCTCCTCCTCTCCCTCTGTTTTCTTTTCTTCATCATTGCCAGTAATTGTCTTGCTGTGCTTTGCTTTTGTTTTCTTTTTCTGCTCTTTTATTTCTCCCTCGACCATTATTTCTTGGCATCTCCTCTCAGTGCACAACAGACAGTTTCTGACTCATTAATCACAAACGCTCTCGCTCGCCTCTCCTTGACCTATAAATCAAGTTTTCTCCCTCAGGTTTAAACACGACTAAACTAAAAATGTGCTGAATTTTAACTTTTAAAAAAATTCTGTAACTTTAAGGCACTTCTGAGTAGCTATTTTGTTATATTGCATCAGTTATCTAAAGTAATATATAATCAGTTAGCCTTTTGTTTAAACAGTTTCCTCTCGTAACATTTTTAATCATCTTTTTGCATCTTATGTTTATTTAGACACTTTGAAAACCAGTCATTCAAAGCAGAGTTGTAACATCCTCCTCCTCCTCCTGTTGTATTTGTCCTTATAAAAGAAAAGAAAGGTGGTAAATTTTCTGCTCCTGTCCATTTTTTCCCTTCACTCTGCATCGGTTCTTCTATACAATAATATGAATGTTGCAGGAGTTTATCCTTCTGTATTCTTTGTTTCAAAGAATGTTGTGCCATTTGTTAATAGCAAAGAAAAACTATTGAACATATATTAAAAAAAAGAGCTATTTTAAATTATTTTTTGGCTTTTTTTGCTATATTTATTTTCTTGTATTAGAATCTTATTTGTAGGAGGGAAAAAATAAAAAAAATGTATTTTTCATTAGTGCGAAAAACCTATTTTCTTCCTTTTTGTACAATTTCGATGTTTTAAGCAAGACTTTGAAAAGCAATATGATGATGATGATGATGATGATGTTTCCTGTGACTGTATCTGCATGCTGTTTGTGTTGCCTTAATGATGGCTGCATCCCACTACGACCCACCCCACCCTGCTGCGTATCCCACTCCCCTCCCAGACAAGACCTTCCCCCTGAATCCCACTTCATCTGATCCAGTCCAGTGCAGTCAATAAAGCAGTGCTTTCTGTGTACACAGACTCTCTCTGCCTCTCTGTTCATCGCACAAACTTACAAACGGGGGCCTCGGTGGTGCCTTACCTTATCTGCCATGCAGAATATTGACCATTAGTACATTTAAATACAAACTAAACTGTATTTAGTTTAGCTTTTAGTTGTTAGTTTTGTTGTTTAGAGTCATCACCGTAGGCATTTCAACCCCTTCTCAAAAGTGTTAGAGCTGTATTTTGACGCATGCACAGCTGCTGCTGCAAGGAAGTGCTGTAAAGTTTAGGAACATTAATAATAATAATGTCTTTGTCATTCGTCTCTGCATTTAACCCAACCACCACCAGGTGGTGCAGTGAGCAGCCAGAAAGCGCCCGGGGAGCTGGAGAATTAGGTGTGCACTCATAGACACCCCAAGCTGTGTAGTGGCCGGGGCGCGACCCCGCGTCCTTCGGGTCCCAAGTCGAAAGCCCTGCCACTAGACCATCTTGGCTCCTTTTTAATTCCTCTTCAGTCATGTCCTCATACGCCCGAGTTATATTATTGACCAATCGAGTTAGCGACCGTTTTGCTGTCATTCTCTCCATCTTTAATTGTTCAACAGTCTTCTCATCAGTTGGCTCTTTCATGTTTTGAATCAATTTGTTCAGATGTGGGGCAAACAAGTGATGTCAGCAACCTTGTCTCCGTTGTCAAGATCCTTTTATCAGTCCCCAAGACCACCGGTTTTTACTGGCAACCGGTTTTTACTGACAGCCGTTTTTTACTATCAAGAGGCACCGGTTTTTACTGTCAAGTTATCTTCTTAAACTGTGCAGCTTCCCCACTTGAGAAGGGATGGATAAATTCATGCAAACTTGATTTAACAGGGTCTTACTCAAAGGACCAAGCAATTTTCTTCTTTTTGACCACCATTTATTTATTAGTGTCAAGAAATGCTCCTATTTGGTCCAGAAGCAGGTAAAAACCTTTAAACAAACCCAAAGGAACATACAATTACTTTTAAATACATTTTTACATCAACCATTTTCACTCAATTACACAGAAATTAAATTAAATAAATTATACTGAGCAACCCATCAAGAATTAAACTCACAAAGTAGTCCAAATTAAATGAACCAGTAACTACTTAAACTTTAGTAACTTTAAACTTTAAAGTGCATTTCAAGTTAATATTTCCTTCTACATAACATTTACATTTACTAAACATCTACTTTTCAATGCTAATCATAAATATTTAATATAAATAACTTTCAGTTAATTTAACATCCAAATCCACCACCCAACAACACAACAATCAGTTCAATGATGAGCAATTAATCAACACCAGGTTCCACCACCACAGTCCACCACTTCAGTTCATATTCAGTTCATATGTTGCTGCTAATGGGTGCTAATTAGCCGACCAACACCCTGGAAGCCCAGCTGGAGGAATGTAGGCAGCCTTAAAGTTCAATCTTACAAACAATATGGTTAGTCTTACCGGCTGCCTCTTCACCCGTTCACAGATTCATCCAGTTCCACACAGGTTGACTAAGATCTCTTGTCAAGAGCCCACTACTCCCATTTGTTTGACTCCCTCTTCCTCTTTTCTTCTGCTTCCTGTTCTCTCATTGTCCGTCCCACTTTTAGGTCCATGTGACTGCATGTAGTGTTTTTTTTTTCTCTTCTTTTTCTGATTTGACTTCACAGGGTTGCTCAACTGATAGGAAGCAGCGGTAAACCTTTTACTGATGGAGAGTTTGTCAAGAAATGCATGAATGCTGTCGTGGAGGGGGTGTGTCCCGAGAAGAAAGATGTCTTTAATGCCATGAGTCTATCAGCGAGTACAATCACCAGACGCATTGAACAAATCGGGGGTAATGTATATGCCCATCTGCAGCAGAAGACAAAAGAATTAGAAATTTTTTCATTAGCACTGGATGAGAGCACGGACGTGCAGGACACCGCGCAACCGTTCATTTTTATTTGCGGAGTTAGTGCAAACTTTGAGATGTACGATAAATAGTGTTTATTTCCTGGATTTTTTACTGTTAAGAACCCAAAGAGGGTTATTTAGTTATTTATTTTATTTTATTAATAGTGTTATTATTTATCTCCTGACTTTTGTTCTGTGAAGAACCCAGAGAGGGTTATTTGATTGTGCTTTCTGGAAAACAATACATTTTTACATTTAGGCACTCCTGCGATCGTCACACTTTTTCCTTTTACAAACTGTCTCCGGCCCCCCACCAGAGAAGGGAAAAGTTATGTGGCCCTCACAGGAAAAAGTTTGGGGACCCCTGCTTTAGAGCTATCTCAACCTGAAACAAAAACTTTAAATATAAATTGTCATGATCTGTGAGAGGAGATGAGATGAGCAGATCATACACCGTGGAAAGACAAAGCCCCGGTGCTCAAGGAGTGAACACACAGAGTTTAAATACTGACACAAATGAGACTGTGAGGAGCACCTGGAGTGATTAGCATGAGGATCAGCTGTGAATGAGTAAGGCTGAAGGCCTAAGCACAGAGAGACAGACTGAGGAGTGGGAAATGACAGAGACTGAATGAGATACACAGAAACCAGTAATCACAAAGCTCAGAACAACAAAGTATGACAGGAGGGGAACATAAAATAACATACACAAATTAACATAAAGAAACAGACAGGGACAGAGCCTAAAAAAAACAGACAGGGACAGATCCTAAAAAAAACAGACAGGGACAGAGCCTAAAGAAACAGACAGGGACAGAGCCTAAAGAAACAGACAGGGACAGAGCATGACATAACCCCCACCCTCAAGGGTGGCACCTGACACCCCCAAGACGGACCCCACAAGAACAAGGGTGGGCGGAGCGAGGTAACAGGCAGGACGGCGGGCCAACATCAGCCAGATCCGGGGGTCGCCCAGGAGGTCGCCCATCACCACCAGCTAGATCCTGGGGGCGTCCAGGATGCCGTCCATCGTGCAGCGTCATGTCAGGCGGGCGACCGGGCGGCCGTCCATCATGCCGCGCCACATCAGGCGGGCGACCAGAGTATCGTCCAGCAACAGCAGGAACCAAAAACACCTGGTCAGGAACGGAGTCGGCAGGAACCAAGATGATGGCGGCCGGTACACTGACATCGCCGGCCGGCAACCACACTTCGTCGGCCGGTACACTTTCGTCGCCGGCCGGCAAACAAACATCGTCGGCTGGTACACTTTCGTCGCTGGCTGGTAAACAAACATCGTCAGCCGGTACACTTTTGTCGCCGGCCGGTAAACAAACTTCGTTGGCCGGTACACCCACGTCGTCGGCCGGAACACAGTCGTCGGCCAGAACACAGTCGTCGGCCGGAAGACAGTTGTCAGCCGGAACACAGTCGTCAGCCGGAACACAGTCGTCGGCCGGAACACAGTCGTCGGCCGGAACACAGTTGTCGACCGGTACTCTGCCATCGTCGTCGCCAGGACCCCCGTCATTGGGCGTCGAGATGTCGTCGGGCGTCGAGGCGGGCGATGAGACGTCGTCGGGCGTCGAGGCGGGCGATGAGACGTCGTCGGGCGCCGAGGCGGGCAATGAGACGTCGTCGGGTGCCGAGGCGGGCGACGAGATGTCATCGGGCGCCGAGGCGGGCGAAGAGACGTCGTCGGGCGCCGAGGCGGGCGAAGAGACGTCTGCGGTGCTGGGACCCTCTGTCGAGGTCGAGGCGTCTGTGGCGCTGGGACCCTCGTCGTTGGGACCCTCATCCTCGAGCGGCGAGATGTCTGCTTCGTTGAGACCCTCGTCATCGGGACTCTCATCGTGGGGACTCTCTGAGACATCGTTGGGACCCACGTCATTGGGACCCTCGTCGTAAGGACCCTTGTCGTCGTCGAGCGGCGAGATGTCTGCTTGGTTGAGGCCCTCGTGGTCGGGACCCTCGTCGTGGGGACTCTCTGAGACACCGTTGGGACCCACTTCGTCGGGACCCTCGTCGTGGGGACCCTCGTCGTGGGGACCCTTGTCGGCGTCGAGCGGCGTCGAGACTGCAGGCGAGGGAACCACCGTCGAGACTGCAGGCGAGGGGACCACCGTCGAGACTGAAGGCGAGGGGACCACCGTCGAGACTGAAGGCGAGGGGACCACCATCGAGACTGAAGGCGAGGGGACCACCGTCGAGACTGCAGGCGAGGAGACCACCGTCGAGACTGCAGGCGAGGAGACCACCATCACGACTGCAGATGCGGAGTAGTCGCCGGGCGCCGAGATGTCGCTGGGGACCTCCTCATCTTCTTCGTCGCCGGGACCCTCGTTGTCGTCAAGCGGTGAGACCACAGGCGGTGAGTCTGCCGTCGTGACGTCTGCTTCGGTCGGTGAGTCTGCCGTCGTGACGTCTGCTTCGGTCGGTGAGTCTGCCGTCGTGACGTCTGCTTCGGTCGGTGAGTCTGCCGTCGTGACGTCTGCTTTGGTCGGCGAGACCGGCGTTGAGACGTCTGTAGCAGCCGAAGCGTCAAGGTCTGCAGCAGCCGAAGCGTCGAGGCCTGCAGCAACCGAAGCGTCGAGGTCTGCAGCAACCGAAGCGTCGAGGTCTGCAGCAACCGAAGCGTCGAGGTCTACAGCAGCCAAAATGTCGAGGTCTGTAGCAACTGAAGCTTCGGTCGGTGAGTCTGCCGTCGAGATGTTTGCTTCAGTCGGTGAGTCTGCCGTCGAGATGTTTGCTTCGGTCGGTGAGTCTGCCGTCGAGATGTTTGCTTCGGTCGGCGAGACCGGCGTTGAGACTTCTGCAGCAGCCGAAGCGTTGAGGTCTGCAGCAGCCGAAGCGTCGAGGTCTGTAGCAGCCGAAGCGTCGAGGTCTGCAGCAGCCGAAGCTTCGAGGTCTGCAGCAGCCGAAGCGTCGAGGTCTGCAGAAGTTGGAGGCGGTGGAGTCTGGACTGCAGCAGCTGAAGAACTAAGGACCAGAGATGGCATGTACTTTGCCACAAAAGCTGCCTGCCAACGTTCCAGCTCCTCCTGCTCCTCCAGAAAGCGAAGGTTGGGCTGTACATCAGGTGGCGAGCAAGGAGGAGATGGACAACGGGGTGCAGCGGCTAGGCGAGATGGAGAGGGATGAAGCTGAGAGTCGGTGGTCTTGCCTCTTCTTTGCCGCCTTTTCCTGCTGCGTTGGCGGTGCAAGCTAAGGACGGGCACACCCCAGAGTTCATCCTCCAGCTCATGCGATGAGCAATAAGCCGGTGGGGTGGAGGAAAAAGCTGGCTTAAAAGCCAGGCGGCTCCCCCGGAACTGAGACCTCATTTCCTCCTCCTCCACAAGAAGAGGTGCTGGTAGGATCTCCACCTCCGGGCTGTGGTGACCTCGTCTCTGGACAATTTCGGTCCAAAACGCCCCCCACCGGATGACAGGCTCCTCCATCCGCTCCTGCTTCTCCTTGTCCCGTTGAGCAGATTTGTCTGCCTCACGGGCAAGCCATTCAAAAATATTTATTTTTCTGCTGGGCTCTTTCTGACCGGGGCTTTCTGTCATGATCTGTGAGATGAGATGAGTTGAGCAGATCATACACCGTGGAAAGACAAAGCCCCGGTGCTCAAGGAGTGAACATACAGAGTTTAAATACTGACACAAACGAGACTGTGAGGAGCACCTGGAGTGATTAGAATGAGGATCAGCTGTGAATGAGTAAAGCCCCCAGTATACTGTTCTTTGTGCCCAACGCCGCTGGACTGGCGTGAGCTGCGCGCAGGCAGTTCATATTATACTCTGTGCAAGCGCAGCTCTCTGGAGTGCATGTACATAATCTCCTGTAGTGGACCTACCCAGGGTCAAACTAAGGTTTTTGAACTGTCCAAAGATGACCTTTACTGACCTCTCAGTAAAGCAAGACATTTACCACAAAATCATTCCATTAGCTGTATTCTGAGAACATTAGTCACCAAAAGAGACTATTTCTATCTTTGATTTTAGGCTGATGTGATCAAAAGAATAACTTTTGCCATTTTCATGATATATGTTATATGCTGTTATTCTTTAAATATGAAACATCAATGTGTCATTTCTGCAAGTGAAAAGGTGTCAAAGTTCAGCTAAAATGTCAAACTGACTTACACTGAAATTGTTTTTGTCGAGTTTAAGCTAAAACTCTCATCTAGCGTCTGTAAGTCTCTCACTCAGATACTTTTCCTAAACAATTTCCTTCTCTGCGCTGAATTTCACCTTGAATAGTGATAACAAGTGGACCAATGAAAAAGAGACAAGTTTCTCTCCTCTCTAATTCTCTTTTAAGTTCTAACTTTGCGGAAACGCTTCAGAGTTTGCTGGGAGCTTCGAAAGAGATGTGAACCTTCCCAAAGGGCTGTGGTACGCTTGGTCAAGAGCTAACGACCTTCGTCATCCAGCTGGGACTGATAACTTGCTGTTATGAGTCCACTTCGAATGAGCGTAAGCTCAAACTTTGTTATTCCTTCCTGGAATAATTTATCTTGAGCCAAAAAACCACGATTGCCACGGCTTCTGCCGACGAAAGCGAGTATCACCGACACCGACAAGGTAAACACGCGTGGAGTCCAGCTTGGACTTGCGGGACCGACGACTCGTCAGTCTAAAGCTGATCACAGCTCTTTACCAGAACCAAGGCGGACGTCTTAAGGTAAAGGAGCAGCTGTTTGCTTGCTGGAGGTGTGATGATATCTTAGCTGGACGCGTACGGAAGAGTGTCATCTGGTTTCATAAATGCAAGATAAACTTCCTCTCTTAACCTCCCAATTCTTCTTAAATCTTTCCTACTCTTTCCCCTCTCAATCTAAGCTGGAAACTAATTAAGTTTAAAGAGCCCTCAGACTAAATATGTTTAACATCTAGTATTTATGTCTGTTGTGTTAAATTTAAGTGTGCTGACGTATTTGAATTGAAAGAAAGTGAAATCATATCAATCAAGTGTAATGGTGTTAATTTAGTGATTTATTTTGAATAAATGGTAGTGTCTTTGGCATACCAACTAAGTTAACGTGTCCATTGTCACTCTATAGCTCTGTTTATGTATCCATCATAAAGATCACAGAAATATTGGATAAACTGAAAAAGAAAAGAATCCGTGAATTTACTATTCAATCTGAATAAGTAAATTAATTAAGGTAAAGAGGTCAGTATTAATATTGACCTCCTCATAATCCTTTACACTCCTACAGGACAAATTGAGGTCGCTGATTGGTCATTTGCTGACACGCGAGGCAGTTTATCAACGCGCGCGCGTAGGCGTAGTAAAACTTGACCTTGGCGTGTTCACGCCCGCAATCAAAGGCTTTTGCCGCGGCGCTCCCACGGCGCCGAGCGGCGTGAGGCAAAAGAAACAGGTATATTGGGGCCTTGATGCCTGTTACCCACTGCCCCCTTTGTCGAGCGGCCGAAGCGGCCGGTTTACATTCAAAGTCTATGGAGGAGACGCATGGAGTGACGGCGAACAAGGAAGCGGCGCGATTCAAGTGATCGAAGCGGCGCGGGGGCAGCCTGCACACGCACACACGCGTCGGCGTCGAACTGCCAACGCCATAAAATTCGATCTCTGGCTTCTCGACG
The DNA here is from genome assembly GCA_038048925.1 of Garcialebias charrua. Taxonomy (NCBI): domain Eukaryota; kingdom Metazoa; phylum Chordata; class Actinopteri; order Cyprinodontiformes; family Rivulidae; genus Garcialebias; species Garcialebias charrua. The sequence goes on from JBBPBX010002576.1 coordinate 67,739, forward strand.
CGTCCAGCAAACAGTCGAGAGAGCCTCTGCTATCTGATTACACAACCACAACGGGACTTTTTTTTTACTTTTTAAACTTACCGGATCCAGCCTCCAGGAATTGGAACCAAACTCCGGTAAGAAACGTGGCATTTTTACAGTTGCTGCTGACAGGCTGCTGTCCTCTCCAGTGTAGATCACCCCAAACATAAAAAAAAGTTTTAATCTCATCGAAGACCGTCGGAGGTGCAGTTTACACAACAACTGAACCCGGAAAACAAGCCAGAGACCCCTCCCTCTGCTACCCCCTAGTGTACGTCATCAGACGGTGTTCAGTGGTTCAGTGGGACCGTGACCAGCGGCCAAAAGGGGACGGCAGGCGCGTTTCGAGTTATGCAGTGGGTAACCGGCATGAGGATTGGGAAACGACAGAGACTGAATGAGACTCACAGAAACCAGTAATCACAAAGCTCAGAACAACAAAGTATGACAGGAGGGGAACACAAAATAACGTACACAAATTAACATAAAGAAACAGACAGGGACAGAGCCTGACATAAATATGTAGAGAAAAAAGTTACTATTTAAAGGTCTTTTATTTAAAAAAAAAAAATCCCATTTCAATTTATAAACAATAAGCAAAAATATTTATTTTATGTCAGTTTACACAAAAAAAGGATGAGTTACAACAACATTTAATTTACCTCTGGGATTAATAAAGTATTTTTTAATTTAATTGAATTGAATTGAAAAGAAAACATCTTTCTCATTAAGTAAGACCAAAATACCTTTTACATCCTTTTAGTTTCAAAACGAGTCCTTGTTTTCAGTCAGATTTACTTCTTGGATATTTTTAGGCTTTGTCAGAAAAACATGTTACTTGATGCACCAAAATTAATATTTAAATTAAAAACAGAGACAAAAATAACGTTTGGCAGATTTTCCCCCAAGGTTTTCAATGTATTGAAATCTGTCCAATGATTTCTGAGGTATTTTGCTAACTGAAAGGATTGACTTGATGAGCAACATTTGAATTGTGTCAGTTAGAAGTCAGAGTTGATGCTCAGCTACTACCACTCCCATCTTTATTTGTAAAACTGACATCTATGGACATGTCTGTGTTTGCGCACTTTGATTAGCTGTGGAGGCCATCTTGAATCTGGACAACTCCAGATCTAATGACAGCAGTGACGTGCGGTCCGGGGAGGCAAGTGAGACCGCACCTCACCTGTCATCATAGAAAGAAAAAAATGTAAATTGAAAAAATAAATGTAATTATTGTATTTATCCTTTGATTTGTACTATAAACTTATTTTACTAAAAACTAAACCAGTTTTAAGTTATTTTTTATTCAAAATCACAGATTTTTCTTATTTAGCGTTCAAATACATTACTGAGAAGAGACGTGCGGGAGGCACCAGCTGCTCCGCTTCACCGATTGCGCAATCACTCAGCTAACTGTGCTGCAGTGAGCTCGTATGCCTGCCTCTTTTATGTCGCTATAAAAATGTCCAAATACTTTTGCTATATAAACTACATTTCTATAGTTTAGCTGGTGAATATAATGTCTAGTGTTTTTGTCTAAAACTGTATGTGTGCGCTGAGCGATCATAAAACGGCTGTGAAGGTGCCTAGTAACACACACACACGTGGCCAGCCTCATGGAGGCGGGACTAGTGAGCCCAGGGTTTCTGAGCCTCGGAGCGCTGCAGGAGGAAGTGACAGCGCTAAGGAAAGTGCAGTGATTCTGTCATTTTTTTCTCCTGATTACATTTCTGATCAAGGAATGCTTTCTGCTTCTGCTTTTTTTTGTACAGCCACACATCCAGGCTGTCATATTGTTAAGTTTGCAGATGATACAGCTGTGGTGGGATGCATCACAGATAATGATGAATCCAGCTACAGACAGGAGGAACTCTCTTCCTGAATGTCTAAGAGCCCCACAGTCTGTGGTTGACTTTAAGAGCGACTTGAAGACCTTTCTTTTCGACCAAGCATACTCTACCTCCTCATGATTCTACTTTTGATCTTAGCTGATATTGTTATTGATTTTAATTGTTTTATTATTTGTTTTATTGTCATTTAATTCTGTTGCTCCTTGTAGCACTTTGAGATTTTCATTAATGAAAAGTGCGTTATAAATTGAATTCATTATTATTAGACAGGAGGTGGAACATCTGGAGAGCTGGTGCAAAGAGAACAACCTTCACATGAATGTGAAGAAGACGAAGGAGATGATTGTGGACTTCAGAAGGAACAAACACACCCACACCCCACTGTATATAGGTGGATCTGCGGTGGAGGTGGTCTCCAGCTACAAATACCTGGGTGTACACATGAATGATAACCTCAGCTGGAGCAATAACACCACCAGCCTGATCAAGAAAGGTCATCAGAGACTCTACTTCCTCAGACGGCTGAGACGAGCCGGTCTGAGAAGCCCAGTCCTCACCTCGTTCTACAGGTGTGCAGTGGAGAGCGTCCTGTGCTCCAGCATCAACGTGTGGCATGGAGGCTGCACAGTTGCAGAGAGAAAAGCTCTACAGAGAGTGGTGAAGGCTGCACAGAAGTCTGTGGGAGTCAGTCTCCCCACCATCACAGACATTTACACCTCCAGATGCAGAAAAAGAGCCACCTGCATCATGAAAGACCTCACTCACCCAGCACACTCACTCTTTGCACCACTCCCCTCGGGACGGAGGTTGAGGAGCATCAAATGTAGAACCACTAGACTGAGGAACAGCTTCTACCCTGAGGCTGTCAGACTCATGAATAAATAAATAATAAGAATAAACACTGCAAAATGTCACATCATACTGATACTGATCTGTTTCTTGTTGCTGCGTTCATCTGTGACCATCTGCTCATGTTCGTGCTGCTGTTTATAATGATGTTTTTCTACTACATTAGGGCTTAGTGTATTACTAGCTGATGTGATGTCTCTCTTAGTTAATCCTAGATGTTATTATTGTTTTTCTCTTGCATTTGTTGTTGGATGTAACTGGGACCCTGTGTACATAATCTCGTTTTCAACACATGTACTACATGCGGTGCAAATGACAATAAATTCTCTCTGACTCTGACTCTCTGACTCTTTCTCTGGCAATGATCTCCATCGAGGCAGAGAGACATTTTAAAACTGAAAGCCGACAAGGAAGACTTGTTGAAAAAAGTCATCTTTGTTCAGAAGGAGTGGCTCATGGACTTCATTTATTTATTTATTTATTTATTTATTTTACATTAAAAAACAGAAGAAAAAGAAAAAACATATCACGTATTATATGAAAGAATATGAAGAAATCTTATTTTATCTGCTGCTTTTTTCAAAAACAAAACAAATTCAAACAATCCATTAAAACAATAATTATTTATAAGTAACAGAGCAAAAAGAGTAACTTTTCACAATTTACAAATATCTAGAACATTAAACACTTAAAAGTTTTAGTATTTTGTTAACAATTTAGTTTTATCATTTTTTTTAAACATAAGAACAGAGTTTACATTTTTAACATCATTTCCCAAACCATTCCAAAATTCCACTCCCTGTATTGAAATAAACCGTCCCTTCAAACTAGTTCTATACCTTGGCTTTGAAAAATGTCAGTTCCCTTTAGACTGTAGCAGCTTTCTCTCTTAACAAAATACATTTGAACATGATTTGAGGGTTCTATTACTAACAAAATATTATAGTCCACCAAATCATAAAACTTCAGTACTTTGAGTTGTTTAAACAATATATTAGATAGATAGGGGAGTGGTGGCGCAGAGGTTAAGAAGGTGAGCTTGTGATCGGAAGATCGCCGGTTCAAGCCCCGGTACCGACAACATCAAAGATGTGGGTGGGATAAGTGAAGCGGTCACACTTGTCTCCACCCTCATCTGCCCCACTCTGGGCCCTTGAGCAAGGCCCTTAACCCACACCATCTGCTCCCCCGGGAACCCTAGATATCAGCTCTCTACTCCACACAGAGGGCTGTGGTTGCTCGGTGGTCTGTGGTTGTGTCAGGAAGGGCATCCGGCGTAAAAACAACTGCCAAATCTTCGTGCGACTAGATCGCTGTGGTGACCCCTAACGCAGGGAAAAGCCGAAAGAAGAAAAAAAAAAAAAAAAAAAATATATATTAGATAGATGACAGTAAGGCTTTCTTGTAATCATTCTCACAGCTCTTTTCTGTAAAATAAAAATAGATTTTGTTATAGTTTAATTTAATTTATAACTTATAAGTAAAGGTAAGACTAAAATATTTTTTTCTCCAAATTAAATGTGCTTTTTTGTGTGCTACAGTTTGTATATGTAAAGATTGCTGATATGAGATTTTAAACACAACCCTAACTGCTGCCAATCAAATGGCGAATAAACTACTCTGTAGGGTTCATGTATTATAAAAGAAGAAAATAATGCTATCCAAAGTATCCAAAGTATCCAAAGCACTGAAGAAGCTATGGCAGACAGAAGCCAAAACGTGGAGAACATTATTTGTCTGTTTTTTATTATACATATGAAAAAAAACTGCACAGTTTCTCACCAGCCATGAACCTCACGGCACGTCACTGAATGACAGGGTTCTGGCAGCTCTATTCAAATCCGTCCAGCACACGAAGCAACTTTTCGGCTTTGTCTTTCATCTTGAAGCGCGTGTGTTTGAAGTCAGATGTCCCGCCCCCACGCTCACTTCAGCAACAAGGAAGCGCACCGAGCGCAGGCTCCCTCTCTCATGTTGTCCCCAGCTGCTCTGTAACCCAGCTGCTCTGTAACACAGCTGCTCTGTAACCCAGCTGCTCTGTAACACAGCTGCTCTGTAACACAGCTGCCTCGCTCATGTCCCGTGAAGAGTCAAAGCGTGCGGAGGGAGACCGACGTCGCGTGAGCGCCATGGAGGAGCTCTGCTCCACGGACAGCGAGAGGATGGAAGCGTGGCTGGACGACCACTTGGAGTTCACGCGCTCATACTTTGTCCGCAAGGCGTCAAGGTAAGAGGAGCGGGACCAACCGAACCGAACCGGCTCCCTCAGAGCTGACATCCTCTGACTGCAGGATCGCAGGATCCCCCGGGTCTGCTGCCCTGCTCTGATTCTGGACCTGGACCTGGACCACTTTGAGATTTTTGTTAATGAAAAGTGCGTTACAAATTAAATTTATTATTATTATTATTATTATTATTATTATTATTATTATTATTATTATTATTATTATTATTATTATTACCTGGTCCTGGTCTTGGACCGGGTCCTGGACCTGGTCCTGGACCTGGTCCTGGACCAGCAATTTGAGATGTTTGTTAATGAAAAGTGCGTTACAAATTAAATTCATTATTATTATTATTATTCTTATTACCTGGTCCTGGACCTGGTCCTGGATCCTGTCTCTCTGCTGTCCACCTCCAGGCTCCTCTGGAGTAGACAACAGTTTGAAGCGTGTTGAGGAAGGAGGTCTTTGAGCAGTTCACTCAGGCACCAGGGTAGTTCCACTACATGGAAGTGTGGTGTGTTCAAGTGAAGTGTGTTGTGTTCAAGTGAAGTGTGTTGTGTTCATGGTTGGTTCATGGTCAGTTCAGCATTTTAGCCATGCTGCTCAGTGTCCAGTGAATTAAAATAAGCTTCTTATTGGATTCTAGGTCTGCAGAGTAACTTTCATTGTGTTTTTGTTTCTTTGCTCTTTTTAAGGCTGAAGACTAACATGTACATTATTCATTTTTTTTAAAAGCTTATTTTTGCACATGTTTTGATTCAGATAAGTCCTGGTTAGAGCTGCACTGTATCAGAAACTTGCAATGTGCAATATTACTGTTTATTGTTGTGATGACGACATCATCATCACTCCACATTTTCCTACTTTTCTCTTCAGTCATCACTGTTGTATAAATTACGTGTGGACATCGAGGCACTGAGAGCCTGTTGGACGATCATCTTTAGCACACACAACTCTGATGTGTCATACTTGAAGTACAACAACCAATAATTTTTTGCAATCCAAGCCATCCTTTGCGATATTGATGCTTCTTCTTTCGGCTTTTCCCTCTTCAGGGGTCGCCGCAGCGAGTTCTCCTCCATCTACTCTGTCCTCACTCCAACTGCCTCCATGTCCTCTCTAATGGTGCATTCAGACCGAACAGCGTTTCAACTTCCAAAAAGCTCGTCACGCACGCAAGTGGAAGCACTTGGTGTCCAGACCTACTTGGACCAGAACGCCAGAACGCGAAACTGCTGCGGGGTGTGTGGGAGGAGCTTACCGGTATACCGAGTCCTCACTGCACTCCGCCAGGCGAGGAGCTTTTTATTTCCGTCTCTGTGGAGCAGACTTGACTGGTCGTGAAGGACTTGTCGCGAACACACAGCTACAATGAGTTTCTCTTCCATAGTACACGACCTCGCGGGTCTTTTCTGTGTCCCACAAACAATACGTCACATAGTTGCGCAATACCCCCGCCCCCTCGTTTCCGCGTCACATAGGGACTCTCCCCCTCTCTTCTCCCCCTCTCTTCTCCCCCCGACTCTCCCTGATTGGTTGACACACCAACCAATCAGGTAGAGTTGAGCGGCGTTTGAAAGTTTGAACGGCGAAATCTTCAGCATGGTGAATGCGTGGTTTGGAGGCTGAAGCCGGTTCACGTGCAAGGAAAACGCTTTCCAGCACGCTCAACATGCACGCGACGTGACGCCCGACGCCAAGACGCGTCTGGAAGCGCGTCCACCATTGACTTTGCATGTAAACTGGATGCTCCTGCCGTTGAAACGCTGTTAGGTCTGAATGCACCATAACTGCATCCATATATCTCCTCTTTGTCTTTTTCCTGGCAGCTGCATTTCTAACAAACTTCTACCAATATACCCACTGTCCCCCCTCTGGACATGTCCAAACCACTGTCCCTCCTCTGGACATGTCCAAACCATCTCAGTGTGTCCTCCCTAACTTTATCTCCCAGTTGTTTAACGTGTGCTGTACCTCTGATGATCTCATTCCTGATCTTATCCATCCTTGTCACTCCTAAGGAGAACCTCAGCATCTTCATTTCTGCTACTTCCAGTTTTTTCTCCTGTCATTTTGTTCATGTCTGTCTTCAGACCATACCGTTTCACAGCTGTCCTGTAAACTTTTCCTTTGACCTTTTGTTGCAAATCACTCCTGAAACTTTTCTCAATCCACTCCATCCTGCCTGCTCTCTCTTTTTTACCTTTTATAATGGACCCCAAGTCCTTGAAGTCCTGCACCTTTGTGACCTCTGCTCCTTGTAGCCTCACTGTTCCACCTCCTCCCTCTCATTCACACACATGTACTCTGTCTTACTACGGCTGACTTTCATTCCTCTTCTTTCAAGTGCATACCTCCACCTCTCCAAGTTCTCTTCCACCTGTTCCCTGTTCTCTTCACAGATCACAATGTCATCTGCAAACATTGCACAAGTATAAAAACTTCATTCACTCCATCCTGACTGGATTGTCCACCACACCTCCTCCTACCCATGTACTTTGTAAACGGGGGGTGATTGCAGTGTTCCTAACTTAGAGACAGACTGCAGGTGAGAGCACCAATCAGTGTTTCCTGGACTATTTTCTAAGGAGGACATCTCGCTACCCTAACCAAAGGGGATGACATGTAATAAGTGATTAACACTAATTTGACTAAGGCTGTGCTTTTTTGCGCAAGTGAACTTGGCTTCTAAGGGCCAGTTTACACGGCGCGTATTTTGAGTGTAACCGCTACTTTCTCTTTGCGACTTTGCTTATCGCCTACACGACGCTGCTGGCCCCCCTCGATGACACCGATACTTTTCTGACCCTGCTCTCAAGGTGGAACTTTTTCGCAGACCCCCCGTTGATAATGTAAACATCTCCCGTGGAGCTTTTGTTTGAACACATGCACGCAGCACGCACGCGCAGACAGCCGGCATTTTAACAATGGCGGTGGACTGGACAGTGGACACACGCACCACTTTCTGAACTATAGCTGATGGAATATATTTTGATTCTCATATTTAATTATTCTACACCTTACCTGCATCTGTGTTGGAAGAGAGCAGCTGCCTGGATCCAGTTGTCTGTTAACGAGGCAGTCGGACATTTCACGTGTCACGCTGCACTATAACATACTAAATGTGCTATATATTAACAGTTTAACAATAATAAACAGTATTTATGTTAGCGTGGGAGATATTTACATTTATCTGAGCTAAATGAAGCTATCTGGACTCGTTACGTCATGCCTAACATGCTGCATGTTGAAAATGAAGACACCAGGTTGATTTTTAATTTATTTATTTATTCAACACCACAAACTCATGTCACAAACACTGAGAATTAAATTGAACACTTTTAAAAACACGTTAACCGAACTTTAATGAACTGGACTCTGTTGTTCATCCTGGTGGACACTGGACCCAGATCCGAACCGCCGGTCCGCTTCGTGGAACAGCTTCGACCTCGCAGGAAAAAAATAAAAATAAAACCTCAGTTGGTTGTTCTGTGATCGAACTAAACACAAGGAAAGATTATTAAGAACATTGTTTACCTTGTAGCCCTGCTGTAAATCAGCTGATTCTCACGGACTAAAGTCAGACATGTTGACTCGGTTCTGGTTCTGCTCAGCAACTGGTGGGCAGATGAAGCAGGTCCCACTTGGTGTCAAATCTGTTGACTCTTATCCAAATTCCAGCTTTAACTTGTTGTTAACTTGTTGACAACAACTTGTAGTTTAGCTGAACTTTTAGCCAGAGAGGAAAACAGGCTGCCTCGTGTGCTTTGTTTACCTCAAGCAGCAGTGGCGCATGCGCAGTAGTGAAGGTTCCAAAGATCACAGCGCCATCTACAGGCCCAGCATGGTAACTACAGTAAATTCATGAGTACGGGGGGTGGGGGGGAGAGAGTCGTATCCACAGAATTCGCCCATGTCAACGCAAAACTTTCAACCTAATTAACATACCCAAAAGTTGCGTTTCCCCCACACAGTGTCCGTGTAAACAGGGCCTAAATCCCCCGGTCCCTTTCAGTGGGCTATATAATGTTGATTCACATGCTAATGACCCTGCTAATGACCCATTAATTCTACACCTACACCCAACCACCCCCTACCACTCAGTCCAAAATCCTTAGACCTAGTGCAAGCCTTGTATAACACATAAGCATTTATCGTTGCCAGGTCAAGCATGTTGTAGAACACGGCAATGGACCGCACCATATATACACGTGCAATCTGGTCCATTATACCGGTATGTCAGTTGACCTCAGGTCATGTGACCTGTGTCGGTCCGTCAGTTTACCTCAGGTCATGTGACCTATGTCTGTCCGTCAGCTGACTTCATGTCGTGTGACCTGTGTCGTATTGTCAGTTGACCTTAGGTCATGTGACCTATGTTAGTCCGTCACTTGACCTAAGGTCATGTGACCTGTGTTGGTCCGTCAGTTGACCTCAGGTCATGTGACCTAAGTTGGTCCATCAGTTGACCTCATGTCATGTGACCTGTGTCGGTCCGTCAGTTGACTTCATGTTGTGTGACCTGTGTCGTTTTGTCAGTTGACCTCAGGTCATGTGACCTGTGTTGGTCCGTCACTTGACCTCAGGTCATGTGACCTGTGTCGGTCCGTCAGTTGACCTCAGGTCATGTGACCTGTGTCGGTCCGTCAGTTGACCTCATGTCGTGTGACCTGTGTCGGTCCGTCAGTTGACCTCAGGTCATGTGACCTGTGTCGGTCCGTCAGTTGACTTCATGTCATGTGACCTGTGTCGTTGTGTCAGTTGACCTCAGGTCATGTGACCTGTGTTGGTACGTCAGTTGACCTCATGCCGTGTGACCTGTGTCGGTCCATCAGTTGACTTCATGTCATGTGACCTGTGTCGTTGTGTCAGTTGACCTCAGGTCATGTGACCTGTGTTGGTACGTCAGTTGACCTCATGCCGTGTGACCTGTGTCGGTCCGTCAGTTGACCTCAGGTCATGTGACCTATGTCAGTCCATCAGTTGACCTCAGGTCATGTGACCTGTGTCGGTCCGTCAGTTGACTTCATGTCGTGTGACCTATGTCGTTTTGTCAGTTGACCTCAGGTCATGTGACCTGTGTTGGTCCGTCACTTGACCTCAGGTCATGTGACCTGTGTCGGTCCGTCAGTTGACCTCATGCCATGTGACCTATGTCGGTATGTCAATTGACCTCATGTTGTGTGACCTGTGTCATTTTGTCAGTTGACCACAGGTCATGTGACCTGTGTCGGTCCGTCAGTTGACTTCATGTCGTGTGACCTGTGTCGTTTTGTCAGTTGACCTCAGGTCATGTGACCTATGTTGGTCCGTCACTTGACCTCAGGTCATGTGACCTATTTCGGTCCGTCAGTTGACCTCATGCCATGTGACCTATGTCAGTACATCAATTGACCTCATGTTGTGTGACCTGTGTCGTCTTGTCAGTTGACCTCAGGTCATGTGACCTGTGTTGGTCCATCAGTTGACTTCATGTCATGTGACCTGTGTCGTGGTGTCAGTTGACCTCAGGTCATGTAACCTGTGTTGGTCCATCACATGACCTCAGGTCATGTGAACTATGTAGGTCCGTCAGTTGACCTCAGGTCATGTGACCCGTGTCGGTCCGTCAGTTGACCTCAGGTCATGTGACCTGTGTAGGTCTGTCAGTTGACCTCATGTCGTGTGACCAGTGTCGTTCCGTCAGTTGACCCCATGTCATGTGACCAGTGTCGGTTGACCTCAGGTCATGTGACCTGTGTTGGTCCGTCACTTGACCTCAGGTCATGTGACCTGTGTCGGTCCGTCAGTTGACCTCATGTCATGTGACCTGTGTCGGTCCGTCAGTTTACTTCATGTCGTGTGACCTATGTTGGTCCGTCAATTGACCTCAGGTCATGTGACCTGTGTTGGTCCATCAGTTGACCTCAGGTCATGTGACCTCTGTCGGTCCGTCAGTTGACCTCAGGTCATGTGACCTATGTCGGTACGTCAGGTGACCTCATGCCGTGTGACCGGTGTCGGTCCGTCAATTGACCTCATGTCGTGTGACCAGTGTCAGTCCGTCAGTTGACTTCATGTCGTGTGACCTGTTTCGTTTTGTCAGTTGACCTCAGGTCAAGTGACCTATGTTGGTCCGTCAGTTGACCTCATGTCATGTGACCTGTATCGGTCCGTCAGTTGACTTCATGTCGTGTGACCTGTGTTGGTCCGTCACTTGACCTCAGGTCATGTGACCTGTGTTGGTCCGTCAGTTGACCTCAGGTCATGTGACCTGTGTCGGTCCGTCAGTTGACCTCAGGTCATGTGACCTATGTCGGTACGTCAGTTGACCTCATGCCGTGTGACCTGTGTCGGTCCGTCAGTTGACCTCATGTCGTGTGATCAGTGTCGGTCCTTCAGTTGACTTCATGTCGTGTGACCTATGTGGGTCCGTCAGTTGACCTCGGGTCATGTGACCTGTGTCGGTCCGTCAGTTGACCTCATGTCGTGTGACCAGTGTCGGTCCATCAGTTGACCTCAGGTTGTATGACCTATGTCGTTTTGTCAATTTACCTCAGGTCATGTGACCTGTGTCGGTCCATCAGTTGACCTCATGTCGTGTGACCAGTGTCGGTCCATCAGTTGACCTCAGGTTGTGTGACCTATGTCGTTTTGTCAGTTGACCTCAGGTCATGTGACCTGTGTTGGTCCGTCACTTGACCTCAGGTCATGTGACCTGTGTCGGTCCGTCAGTTGACCTCATGTCATGTGACATGTGTCGGTCCGTGAGTTGACTTCATGTTGTGTGACCTATGTCATTTTGTCAGTTGACCTCAGGTCATGTGACCTGTGTCTGTCCGTCAGTTGACCTTAGGTCATGTGACCCGTGTCGGTCTGTCAGGTGACCTCATGTCGTGTGACCTATGTTGTTTTGTCAGTTCACCTTAGGTCATGTGACCTGTGTCGGTCCGTCAGTTGACATCATGTCATGTGACCTGTGTCGGTCCGTCAGTTTACTTCATGTCCTGTGACCTATGTTGGTCCGTCACTTGACATCAGGTCATGTGACCTGTGTTGGTCCATCAGTTGACCTCAGGTCATGTGACCTGTGTCGGTCCGTCAGTTGACCTCAGGATCATGTGACCTGTGTCGGTCCGTCAGTTGACCTCAGGTCATGTGACCTGTGTCGGTACGTCAGTTGACCTCATGCCGTGTGACCTGTGTCGGTCCGTCAGTTGACCTCATGTCGAGTGACCAGTGTCGGTCCATCAGTTGACTTCATGTCGTGTGACCTATGTCGGTCCGTCAGTTGACCTCAGGTCATGTGACCTGTGTCGGTCCGTCAGTTGACTTCATGTCATGTGACCTGTGTCGTTTTGTCAGTTGACCTCAGGTCATGTGACCTGTGTTGGTCCGTCACTTGACCTCAGGTCATGTGACCTGTGTCGGTCCGTCAGTTGACCTCAGGTCATGTGACCTATGTTGGTCCGTCAGTTGACTTCATGTCATGTGACCTATGTTGGTCCGTCACTTGACCTCAGGTCATGTGACCTGTGTTGGTCCGTCAGTTGACCTTAGGTCATTTGACCTGTGTCAGTCCGTCAGTTGACCTCATGTCATGTGACCTGTGTCGGTCCGTCAGTTGACCTCATGTCGTGTGACCTATGTCGGTCCATCAGTTGACTTCATGTCGTGTGACCTTTGTCGGCCCGTCAGTTGACCTTAGGTCATGTGACCTGTAGGGCTGGGCGATATGGAAAAAATCATATATCACGATATGGACTTTTTTATATCACGATAACGATATATATCACGATATATACAACACGATGTGTGTGTGTACAGCAAAAATTTGGACCAAAGTTTTTTTATTTTATTATTTTACTACAGATAGTTACATTTATAAGAATGTGAACAAAAAGAACAAGGAAATTTGGACCAAAGTAGAAACTAGATCTACCTAAGATCTACCTTAATTCAAGGAGTACGATTATGGAATGACTTAATGCCAAATGACAAATGTTAAGGAAGCCAAATCATTCCTTGTATTTAAGAAACTGGTAAAAAATGAATTGCTAAAAAAATATAAATGAATCTAATTTAATGTGTGATATATGTGAATTGAAAATTGACTGAGTTATTTACTTATTTTGTTATTATAGAAAATATTGTTTGAACTGTTATTAGATGAATAAGGAGCAGATTTAATAAGATTTATTCTTCATCTGCTACCTTTCATTTTATTATTTTTTTCTATTATGAATACGTTAATTGTTGTATTTCATTTTATAAAATGAATAAACTAACAAACAAACAAACAAACAAACAACTCCTTTTCTACTTTGGTCCAAATTTTTCCTGCAGGTGGCGGTAAAAAAACAGCTACTAATCCGCTCATTCTCAATCAGTTCATCTGGACAGTTTCTTTTTAGTAGAAACGTTTCACCCTCACTCCAGAGGGCTTAGTCAGTCAGAGCAGTCCAAAGCAAACTGAAGCTACCCCACCAAGTAAACAACTTAAGTGGACCAACCAGTTTGCTGTAGCCAAGATGGTTTCTGGGGGCTTGTCCCTCGTCGACTCCTCCCAGGCAGGCAGACATGTCCAAAGTGGTTACTTTGGACACTTTACTTTACAAACAGCTACTAATGAATCTCACGAAGAAGAAATCCGCTCTGAAGTTTGAGTCAACAAAGTAAGAAACAGAAAAGAGAAAACGTTGCGTTTGATTGCGGTTCTGTTGTGTCTCTGGTCTGTTTTGAATTGGTTAACTGGACCCGAGTTTGGACTCGGTTGGACTCTGGGTTCGTGTCCTCTGGACCCATTTTGTCTCCGAGTTTCAGCGGAGCGAAATAATGGAAGCTAACAAGGTGAGCTTCCCCCTCTTTTTGGTAAAAGTTATTCTTCTTGGGCTGCCTGTGCAGCTGTTTTCTCCTTGTTGAGATCTATGGTTGAGACACCGGCTTCATGCGCCTGCGTCTCTGTTGCTCTCGAGTTTAACCACGTAAAGCATGTGTCGCAAACCCGCGCGTGCGTCAAACATAAAGCCGCGCCGTCATCTCGCAAAACCACAATATGAAGCTTATTTGCGACAGTTATTTTTTTATTCTTATTTATCACGATAGAGACGATAGAAGGAAAGTAGCACTATAGACACGTTTCTATCGTCCCCACGATATATATCGTCATATCGCACAGCCCTAGTGACCTGTATCAGTCCATCAGTTGAGCTCAGGTCATGTGACCTATGTCGGTCCGTCAGTTGACCTCATGTCGTGTGAACTATGTCGGTCCATCAGTTGACTTCATGTCATGTGACCCGTGTCGGTCCGTCAGGTGATGGACAACAATAGGTCAAGCATGTTGTAGAACACAGCAATGGGCCACCTGCAGGTGCCGGCACGCACCATATATACATGTGCCAAGGACAAGGAGAGAGACAGTACTTGTAAGCAAAATAATTTATTTGACAGAACATCAGGGTTACAGGATAATCAGCACAGTAGTACAAGACAATTTTATGCATAAAATTGTTCTGGAGCAGACAAAGCTTTCCGTTCAGTGGATGTCCCAAAATGTTCAACTGTGAGATAACTTCAGGGTCTGTTATGTGTGAATTCAGGTCAGGGCCTCTCTTCTGACTAAGGGGGGAAGTGCAAGCAGAGTCTTACTTACCTGGTGGAAACATTGGAATGCAGTCTGGTGTGGTGGGGGTGTCTGAGTTGTGTGCACGCATATTTATAACAAAAGGCAGTTAATGCCCCACTAATGATTGAGGAGAAGGAGGGGGTTTGTCCTTAGGATCTTGAAAATTCAGTCATTCTAGTGTTAAACAGGTATGAATTAAAAGTGTTCTCACTGCGGCCGGGGGAGCTACACCAGAACTGATACACCCCATGCTCTCCTCCTGTACCATGCACTGACCTCCTCAGGACTTTTGCATCTAAAATCTTTGTATTAAATTTGAATTTGTGTGTGGACAAAGAGTTTGACTGACTCTTGGACCTGAAGTGTCCAAGAACACAGCCTGTTTGAGTCTTTCACAGTGTGTTTGCTTTCATTCTTATAATTAATAATAACTAAAAGAAGATTAATATTTATGTTATTATTATTATAAATATTTATTTATTTAAAGGGGTATTAATAAAAAAAAGAATACAAAACAATCCCATAAATGATAAGAATACAAAATATAAAATGAAAGGCAGCAGAAAGAAGAAAAAACTCTTATTATATCTGCCCTTTTTTCTCTCCAAACAATTAGTTCTAAAATTATTAAACTTCAAGTAATATTAAACTTCAACTTCAACCCAAACCTAAACTTAAACTTCAAGTAACAAAACAAAAGAATAACTCTTTCTAATTTTTCTAACTCTAATACATTACACATTAAGCTATTTCATTTTTTTAACAATTCATTTTTTATCCTTTTCTTAAAGCTGCTATATGTAACTTTTCTAACAATATTTT
The DNA here is from genome assembly GCA_038048925.1 of Garcialebias charrua. Lineage (NCBI taxonomy): Eukaryota > Metazoa > Chordata > Actinopteri > Cyprinodontiformes > Rivulidae > Garcialebias > Garcialebias charrua. The sequence goes on from JBBPBX010002576.1 coordinate 83,116, forward strand.
TTAAACATATTTCTTCACTCTGTCACTATCTCCTGACAGACTGATGTTAGACAAGTAATCTCTGAAAAAAACTATAGTCCCCTTGCTTCTCTAAAAGCATTTTAAAAAAACCACAGTGACCCACCGTTAACCAGCCAATAAAAACAGAGTTTTTAACCAGCCAATAAAAACAGAGCTTCTCACTTCTCACGCCCCTAACCCACGCCCCCGCCTGTCCCAGCCCGCAGCGGCCGCGCACGTTCTCGTTCAAAGGATTGCAAAGCGATGCAAAACTGTTTTGTATGTGACACAAATGTATTAAATTCCCCTTCTTCATCCCTGATCTGGACTTTTCTTTTTTTTTTTTTGCCAAAAGTCAAGTGATCGCTTCCTCCTCCGCTGACTCCATGACTGAAATTATGAGGAAATGAATGAATTTGTCACGAGCGAATTAAACTCGGGTTCAACGTGGCTGCGCGAGGCTCTGCAGATTTCATGGTGTTCTGGTGTGCTGGACCAGCGCTCCATGTTTTTATTTTATTTTTTAGAACGTTTTATTAACATATAAACACAGAAATTCGCAGCGGCTGCGACAGGACATGAAGTGGAGGCGGAGCAAAGGAAGTTGCTGCTGAGCTGAATTTCAGCGAGGGGGAGCAGAGCCATATATGGCTCTGAGGGGGAGAGACCAGAAACGTGTCTCTGTTCAAAATGTTTCTAAGTTCCAGCGTGTTCCAGAAATTACATATAGCAGCTAAATGTACACATTGACTTGGCATTTTTAACATCACTCTCCAGACCATTCCACAATCGAATTCCTTGGATTGAGGTGGACTGTCCCTTCAAGCTTGTTCTGAATTTTGGTTTGACAAATATCTTTATCCCCTTAATACTGTATTATAATAACTTTGTCTTTTAACAATTTTTTTTTACATTTGAAGGTAATGTGTTATTATGAGCCCTATACATAACTGATCAAATATTATAATCTACCAAATCATGGAACTTCGATAACTTCAGTTGATAAAATAATGAATAATGAATCTCCTCCATACCAGGGGAGTCAATTAACCAAGGAATAGAAAGATATTCCTGAAACATGGCTGTGGTGGCCTCCCACCTCTTCAACAGATCACAGGAAGAGCCTGAGTTCAAATATCTCTGGACTGTATCACAGAGCCTTGAATAATCCTCAAAAGGGAGTCTGGAAAAACAATACTTGTCTGCTGGGTTCATGTTTTATGGTGGTGTCCTACTGTCAGGGTTTACAGGCAGGCTTGAACCCAGTGGTGCAGACAAGAGTACACAGGAGGCAGGAATACAAAAATAGATATTTTAATGATAATAAATCAAAAAGCTGACAGGGCAGCAAACTCACTCTTAGGAGACATGATCAACACAGGTGAAGTAAACATGAGGGAGTCTCTTTTGGTGACTATATTCTCAGATTACAACTAATGGAATCATTTTGTGGTAAATGTCTTGCTTTACTGAGAGGTCAGTAAAGGTCACCTCTGGAACAGTTCAAAAGTACACAGGTGTATCAAAGTGGACACGGTCATGCCCACTACACAGGAGACATCAGGGGAGACCCAACGAGGACACCACAAGGAACTAACTGACAGACAGGCTATATATACACAGAGACAAGACAGGACACAATCACAAAACACCTGGGAACAATTAACTAACTAAAGACACAGAGCAGGACTGGTATACTAAATAAATAAAGGTTTAAATAAAAGGAGACTAAACTGGAGGTCAAACCAAGAGTGATCAAACATTGAGACCAGAAGGGAAACTAATAAAAGGTTAAACTAAGAGTAAATAAACAAGGAGACTTAAACTAGAAGTAAAGGACTGGAGATGTAGAAACTAAATACAAGAAGTAAGAACTGATAAACAAGGAGACCAGGGGAATTACCAAACCTAAACATTAATAAATACTGGGGCAGGATCTAGGGAATAAGGCTAACCATGAAGCTAGGAAAACTGGTACAAGGGAAACTAAATAATAATAATAATAATAATAATGAATTCAATTTATAACGCACTTTTCATTAATGAAAATCTCAAAGTGCTAAATAAATTAAAAAAAATAAATAAAACTAAAAACAAATATCTAGAGCTGGCTGACAGAAAACAGAACAAAGGATACCCACTAGATGGTGCCATCCTGACAGTATGCGGATGACTGTCAAGTCTATTTTCCTGTAAAACAAAATGGCTCCACGCAGTCTCTTCTGGACTGTCTTGGTGACATTAGAGGGTGGATGGCGCTTAATTTCCTCCATTTTAATGATAAAAAGACTGAGGTTATGGTCTTTAAATCTAGTGCTCCTGACAGTCCCACCACTTTTGATTTTTCCTCTTTGGCCCCATATGAAAAGTCGATTGTGACAAATCTAGGAGTGAAAATTGACCCCTGCCTGAAACTGGACTGTCACATCAACAGCATGGTTAAGTCCTCGTTCTTTCATCTGAGGCGCCTGTCAAAAATCAAGCCCCTCCTTTCTAGACGCCACTTAGAGACAGTAATCCACGCTTTTATTACTTCACGCCTGGATTATTGTAACTCTCTTCTGATTGGAGTAAATAAGGCCTCGCTTTCTCGGTTGCAGCTGGTACAAAATGCTGCTGCACGATTTTTGACTGGTACAGGCAGACGTGAGCACATCACTCCAGTTTTAATGTCCCTTCATTGGCTTCCTGTCCAGTTTCGAATCCATTTTAAAGTTTTATTGTTTGTTTTTAAGTCTTTGAACGGTTTTAGTCCCTCTTATCTGTCTGAACTGCTTCAACTTTATGTGCCATCACGTGCTCTTAGATCCGCTGACCAGATGCTTTTAGCAGTCCCGAAAACCTTTTATAAGACCAGAGGAGACAGAGCATTTTCAGCTCTGGCTCCTAAATTGTGGAACGAGCTGCCACTGAAGGTCAGGCAGGCCCCATCAATATCTGTTTTTAAAACTCGTTTAAAAACACATATGTTTTCATTGGCTTTTAAACCAGAATGAGTTCACATCTCTGTTTTAATGTAGTATTATTTTACTTGTGATGTTCTGATATTTATATGATTGAGATTGATTGTTTTTATTGTTTTGTGCTTGTTTTTATTTTTGTACAGCACTTTGGACGGCTGCTGCTGTATTTTTAAGTGCTTTATAAATAAACTGGTATGGTATGGTATTTAATAAGTCTCTAACTTTGTACAGTACTGCATAAGATTTAGCAATTTTTATTCTTACAGAATTTATGTGTTGTTTCCATATCAGTGTTTCATCAATGATAACACCCAAAAACTTCACCTCACTCACTCTACAAACCTCGTCATCCTCAATTTTAAATGGAACATCAACAGTTTTATTTTTATTACTGAATATCATGTAATGAGTTTTATCTAGATTTAAGGATAATTTATTAAGTTTAAACCAAGTTTGTATTTTAACAAATTCTGTCTTCATCAACTCCAGCATCCGTTCTATATCTTTACCCAAACAAAAAAAAGTGGTATCATCTTCCTGACACATCCTGACACATTTACTAAGTCATTCACATATAAAATAAACAACTTTGGTCCAAGTACAGACCCTTGACGAATGCCACATGTGATTGCAGAGGTCAGATCTTACACCATTTATTTGTACAAATTGTTTCCTATCTTTCAAATAGCTAGTAGATACCCACTGTAGTGCTGGTCCTCTAATACCATATGTATTCAATTTTTCAAGGAGAATGGTATGATCAATAGTATCAAATGCTTTTGTAAATCAACAAAAATACTAACACAATATTGTTTTTGATCGGCAGCAGAAGTTATTTGTTCTATTATTTCCATGAGAGCCATTGATGCAGAGTTTTTTCTCTAAACCCATACTGACTGCTACTTATCTATAAATTGATCTAGTTTGTTCACAAGTAGTTTTTCTAAAATTTTTGAGAACTGTGGTAACAATGATATTGGTCTATAATTATTGAACACACATTTATCACCATTTTTTTAAAAAGAGGAACTACCTTAGCTACTTTCATATTGTCTGGAAATATTCCTGTTGAAAATGATAGATTACATATATATGTAAACGGTTCAATAACACAACTCATTATGTCCATTACAAACATCATATCCATGTCAACCCAGTCTTTTGATCTCTTGTCTGTAAGATTTTTCACTATGTTCATTATTGTGTTCCCTTTAAGAAAAATACTGTTTGCACAATCTATGACTGATTGGCTCACATTATTATCTACTTTTGGTATTTTAGCTGCAAGGCTTGATCTAACATTCACAAAATAATTATTAAAGCTGCAGTCTGCAGTTTCTGTAGTGTAGTCTGTAAGTTTTCTAAAAATGTATTTTTAACATATTTCTTCACTCTGTCACTATCTCCTGACAGACTGATGTTAGACAAAGTAATCTCTGAAAAAAACTATAGTCCCCTTGCTTCTCCAGGTGGTAAATAAGCATTTCTAAAAAGCCACAGTGACCCGCCGTTAACCAGCCAATAAAAACAGAGTTTTTAACCAGCCAATAAAAACAGAGCTTCTCACTTCTCACGCCCCCCCCCTGTCCCAGCCCCCGTGGCCGCGCAGGTTCTCGTTGAAATAATTGCAAAGCGATGCAAAACTGTTTTGTATGTGACACAAATGTATTAAATTCCCCTTCTTCATCCCTGATCTGGACTTTTCTTTAGTTTTTTTTGCCAAAAGTCAAAGTCAAAAATCAAAGTCAACTTTATTGTCAGAACTGCAATATGTACAGGACATACACAGGATTGAAATTGCGTTTCTCTCAGTCCCTCGGTGCAACAGTAACCATTTAAACACTAAAACACTGAAACATTTAATAAACATAAGCATAAAATAGTAAAAGTGTAACACTGTCCTGAGTTTTTGCATAGTAGTATAAAAGTATGAAAATTTACACCAACACTAAAACTAAAACTAAAACACTAAACATTTAATGAACATAAGCATAAAATGAAATAATAAAAGTGTAATACTGTCCTGAGTTTTTGCATAGTAGTAGTATAAAAAATATAAAAAGTATATCTATAAAATAAACTGAAGGTTCTAGCATTGACATTTGCAAAGAGTGGCAAAGCAGCATATGAGTTAATGTACACAGTATATGTATGAGGTAGTAGTTGATGTTGGTATAGAGGCAAAAGTGGCATATGCAGTAAGGCAAGTGATCGCTTCCTCCTCCACTGACAGAAATGAGGAAATGGATGAATTTGTCACGAGCGAATTAAACTCGGGTTCAACGTGGCTGCGCGAGGCTCAGCAGATTTCAAGATGTTCTGGTGTGCTAGACCAGCGCTCCATGATTTTATTTTATTTTTTAGAACGTTTTATTGACATATAATCACAGAACTTCGCTCTGTCACTTCGCTCTGTCGCGGCTGCCACAGGACATGTAGTGGAGGCGGAGCTAAGAAGGAATAGCAGCGAGAGCAAGGGGGAGCAGAGCCATATATTGCTCTGAGTGGGGAGGGACCAGAATGCTTTCCCTGTTGAAAAATTTCTTGTGGTGCGTTCTATAAAAACTGCAGAGTGCAGCTTTAAACCCATTTACATCTTCAATCTCATCATGGATTTCATTGTCGCCCTTCACAAAATATTGTGAAATACCCGTTTTCACTTTATGATTTTTCAGAACACTATTCATTACTCGCCATGTTGCTTTCATATCAACGTTACTTTAATTTAATAAATCACTATAATATTACTTCTTATACCCTGGGGTTACTTCTTATGTTTCCTTATAATCCCTTATAATCCCTACTAATTAATTTTTATATTTCTTATATTTTTCTTCTGCTTTTTGTGTTCTTAATTTCAAGAAACATGAATACAAATAATTATTTTTTACAAGCATTTCTCAACCCTTTCATCATCCATGGTTGGTCAACAATATTTCTTTTTGTATAATTTTTTGCACACAATTCTTTTCATACAGAGCTTCTAAAATACTCATAAACTCATCATATGATCTGTTCACATCATCAACATACACGTCCTTCCAGTTTTGTTTATCTAAATCTTTAATTTACCCAAAGCTTTTTTTGATGTGTTTATTATTATTTTCTTAGTTGTAATTGGTTTTGTAATGCTTTGATCATTTTTATAGATTGTGAAAACTGGTAAATGATCACTTAAATCAGTCGTTAAAAACGACCTATCACATCCCCATTAGTTATACAGTATTTGTGAAAATATTATCAATTATTGTAGCACTATGAGTTGTAATTCTTGTTGGTTTTGATATCAATGGATAAAGATTTAACCTATCCACAATATTCCTGAGGGTGTCACTGTAGAAGCGAATGTGCATTGTACTTCCTGTCCGACACCGGAAGTGCCTGTATTCCATAGGCGGAGTATGGATCGCGGG